>JAODAL010007070.1:0-128264 GCA_025379985.1 Phyllomedusa bahiana
CTTTAAGAGCGCGCCCATGACTCCCCCGGGCTAAACCCCCAAGGTTTTGGATTTGGGTTTCGGACCCATTGACTGGATGAAGGCCTGAGCTGGCTCGGCTCCCATAGAAGTTTTATCCTGCTGGCAGCCAGCATTATCTCGGAAACGAACATTCGACTGGTGGAGTGAAAATTTTGAAACGTATCCGTCTTTCCTTGACAATGTGATCGTTTGACATTTATCAAAATGAATCAAGGGGATCTGTGAAAATTTTTGTTGCCCGGGTTGCCGATGTCAGACTAGAAAACTGTAGCACGTTTTCTTCAAAATGTGAAATACAATTGATTAGTCTTAATTAGTCTGCAATAAGTCATCTTTTAAACCCGTTTCGGCCCCCGTACTTCCTTACTCCCCTTTTTGGAAACTGAAAGGGCACCGGTATTGGAAAGGGATTTTGGTAACGAAAGAGTCCCAAAAAGGCAGTACTCCTGTCAGGGGTCTAATCAAAAAGGGGCCATGATTGTTAAAAAATGGGAAAACTAGTAATGGTTTGGGGCCCATTTATTTAGCTGCATGGGCCTTGAAACGGTTAATAAATGACTGTGGCAGCCCTGGCTACACGCCCTCATACTAGGCCCTCCCAGCTGAATCTCCATGTTCCCATTGGGGTTCTTGCTCCCACCACTAAAAGGAATTTTCGGGGGCCGGGTTTGCAAAAGTGATGGGGGCCCTGCTGTTACCTGTGCCATTTCAATACCGTGTCTTCTTATATGTCAAAGGGGCCCATAGCGACTACCGCTAAACCCCTCATATGTACGCTGCCCGCATTTTCCCGGGTTTTTACCCATGTAAAGGAATACATTATTTTAGTTGTGAATTTTCTTCTGTGACTATAGAGCCAAATTTTTTTTCATAAGTTGTTCACATATCATTTTACTGTTATGGATGCTAAAAGCAGCTTCTCCTCACCGTATTTTATAAAAATTAACCAGAAAATCTTTCCCCTTGACTTTAATGGGGTTCCCAATTTAAAATTCGGTTCGATAGAAAAATTTGAGGGAACTTTCAAAAAAAAAAAAAAAAAAAAAAAAATTTTGAGGTATACTCAAACTTTTTGTGTTCGTCATCCTATTTATTTTGCCAAAACTTTTTTTTTTTTCTGTTACGGGGCTGTTTTGGGTATTTTTTTTTGCAGGGGAAGCATTTTTGTTTGGGACCTTTGGGGTGCATATGGCACTTTGATCTTTTTATTAAGATTTTTTTGAGATGTTTCGAACAAAATAAGCAAAACAGGTAGTGTTTTTTATTTTTTTTTTCAACGGTCAATTGTGGTATAAAATTACTGAGGTCAATATGTTACAGTGTACCCAATTTTTATTTTTTTATGTTTTGTGCTTTTACACAAAATAAACACTTTTATTAAAAAAAGGGAAAAAACGTTCCATATTCTGAGGCCAAAACTTTTTATTTTTCTTTGTACGAGCTGTTAGGGCTTTTTTTTTAAGGAGAGTTGAAATTTTTCGTATTATTTTGGCATTTATATGAGTTTTTGATTGCTTTTAAGTCCGTTTTTTTGGAAGGCAGAGTAAAGAAAATACTGAAGTGTTTTTTTTTTTTTACAGGCTCACGTGCAGTTTTGTGAAAGTTAGTTTTTACTTAGGGCTGTATTTTTCCCAATTTATTATTTTTAATTGTTGAGGTGCTTTAAAAAAAAAAAAAGTGATTTTATTGTGTAAAACAATATTTATGCACCGCTATCTTCTGATAGTCATAACTTTTTTATTTTTTTCTATATGCAGAGCTGAATACAGATGAACTGAAGTTTTAATTGGTACAACTTTGGTGTTTATATGAGTTTTTGAATCCATTTTATGTGATCTGGGATGAATAAAAATCACAATGCTGTGACTGTTTGTTTTTTTTTACGCCGTTTTCCACACAGGTTAATTAACTTAAAGTTTTATAGGGAGGTGTTACGATGTGGTGAGCCCCCAAAATGTGTACTTAATCTATTTTTTTTTATCTTTTTGGCGGAAATTGTTATTTATAAAGGGAAAAAGGGTGGTGTACTTGTTTGTATTTTATTTTTTGTGTTTTTTTTACTTTTTTTTTATTTTTTCTGTTTTTTTTACTTTTCCCAATAGGTGATTTCCATCCCCCCTCATGTGTCCAAGCGGAACCAATTTGGCATTTCGTCCAACTTCAAAATAAACACCAACAAGTCTGAAGCACTGAACATTTTTCTCTCTCCTTGTACATTTACACAATTAAATTGTATACTTAATTCAAATAATTCCTATTTATATTCCCAATTATATCTGGTAACGTATCCAGCAATTATTCATGACCTTTATTTGGTTATCATCCCACCCCAGGTTCCCATATACTACTTTATCCAGACACAAAAAAATTTGGGTTTGGGTTGGGTTTATAGATTAAAAAAATCTATTGGCTCGCTTATCCAAGTATGGACATGGTGTGCCATAGTAGGAAGAAATTGTTGACACATATAGCATGAGACCTTAGACTGTGGTCTTTGACAACCCTGCCCTGGATCTGGTCTTCATCCTTAGTAACCAAATATTCAACCTCCTTTCCTTCTCAACATATTTTGGCCATAATACTTTATAAAAAAAAACAATTGTATTAGATAACTAGGTCTCCTATTGTAAATTTCTGACAACCCAGCCTTTCTTCCGGGCATTGGCTCACACCGTTTTTTGGGTATCTCAGATCTAGCATCTTTATGCCTTAGTAAAGTACTACTTTGATCTGATCCTATTTCGTTTCACTTTCTTTCCTCCGAAATAACATCCCAACCCTCCTCCCACTTTCAATAGACTCAAGTGAGACACTTTATCAGTTCTTTCAAGAATACTTTGAATTCTCAAAAGCCGCTTCCTACCTCAAAGCAACTATGTCTTCTGGACTCCCCACCAAGACACTCTGTATCCTCCATATATGTAGAACTTTCCTCCTTCCATCGCTCAAACCTGCCTCCGTACTGAGAAGCATGGGAAAAAGAACTTGATAAACAATATTCTGTAATGCAAGGGCTTAGATGCTGTACACTCACTTATAAAGCAGTAATAGCCTCAAAGTCATTGCATTCATCAGGAATGCGGTTTTACTCTAGCTATAACTGACTTTGTGAAGCTTCATGTTTTGTCTAGTTCCAGTCAGTTTGCACCCTTCAAGATTGTAAGGTTTAATTCAACTGTATCTTCTTTTTGGAATTACAAAGTCCTTTTATGCTTTTATACAATACTCGGAGAACTATTGTATTTTCTATAAAAGTTTATTTGTATTTATGATGAACTCTGTTCAATAAAGCTTTTTGAATAAAAAAATTGCCCGTACAGCGAACATTGGATCCCAAATTTGGCACATTTCTGTGCCTTCACTGTTCACACTGCTCCAATGTGATTAAAGGTTGTACTGTTCAACATCACAGAATGGGCAAGACAATACACGAACGGCAAATAGTGAGGGAGCTGCAGTATTGCTGCAGACCTTTGTTGTCAGGGAGTTATTATTATTATTTATTTTAAAGCGACATTGATTCTAGAGCGCTGTACTTTCGAGGGGAGTTACATACATAACAAATATCTAACAAGTACAATGGTGACGATAAGTGACTAGCAACTGATACAGAGGGGAGAGAGGACCCTGCCTGCGAAGGCTTACAATATACAAGAAAGGAGGGGAGAGACAGAAGGTGTGGGCCAGACATGTTTGTGGGGTGGTGTACTGGTGGTGCGGCTATTGTAGGTTATAAGCAATCCTAAAGAGGTGGGTTTTCAGGTTGCTTTTGAAACTGGTGAAAGATGGGGAGAGTCTGATGTTTTGGGGTAATGAGTTTCAGAGAATGGGGGAAGCACGAGAGAAATCTTGGAGACGGTTATGTGAAGAGCTGATAAGAGGAGAGCAGAGAAGAAGGTCCTGTGAGGAGCGGAGATTGTGAGAGGGGAGGTATCTGGAGATTAGAGCAGAGATGTATGGAGAGGAGAGGTCATGGAGAGCCTTGTAGGTCAAGGTTACTAACTTGAAATTAATTCGCTGGGCAATGGGTAGTCAGTGAAGGGACTGACAGAGGGAGAGGCAGAAGAGTAGCGAGGAGAGAGGTAGATGAGACGGGCAGCAGAGTTGAGGATGGTTTGAAGGGGAGCAAGAGTGCTGGATGGGAGGCCACAGAGAACAGTGTTGCAGTAGTCTAGTCGAGAGATGACAAGGGCATGGACTAATGTTTTTGTAGTGTCAATGTTGAGTAATGGGCAGACTTGCAGGACCGGTGAGAGTGTAGAGCCATTTACAGTGATAGAGAGATCAGGTGGAGGAATGGAGTGGGCAGTGGAAAGATGATGAATTCGGTTTTCTCCACATTTAGTTTTAGAAGCGGGAGGAGAAGAAAGAGGATATGGGTGATAGGCAGTCTTGGATCCGGGAGAGAAGAGAGTTAATATCAGGACCGGAGATGTAAAGTTGGATGTCGTCCGCATACAGGTGGTATTGAAAGCCTTGGGCCCAGGACTGACCCCTGTGGGACACCAACAGAGTGGAGAGAGGAGGAGGTGGTGGTGGTGCAGGAATGAGAGACACTGAATGTCCAATGCCTAGGGAGGAGAGGATTTGCAGCAGGTGGGAATGGTCAACAGTGTCTAAGGCAGAGGACACGTCTAAGAGGAGAAGCACAGAGTAGTGATGTGAGGCTTTAGCAGTTATTATGTCATTGGTGACTTTGGTTAGGACGGTTTTGGTAGAGTGGGTGGGTCGGAAGCCAGTTTGGAGTGGGTCAAAATAGAGAGTTGGAGGAGAGGTGAGAGGACAGTTGGAGGTAGACATGCTGGTCAACGAGTTTGGATGCAAAAGGAAGCAGTGAGATGGGGTGATAGTTGGATAGTGAGGAGGGGTCAAGAGATGGTTTCTTAAGGATGGGTGTGATGGTAGAATGTTTTCACGAGGAAGGGAAGATGCCAGAGGTTAATGATAGATTGAATAGGTGGGTGAGGGCTGGGAAGATAACAGTGCTGAGGTCTGGGATGAAGTAGGTTGGCAGTGGGTCAAGGTTACAGGTAGTGAGGTTGGATTTGGACACTAGAGAGGAAAGGTTATCGTGAGTAACAGTGGTAAAGCATGTTATAGAAGTGCGTGTTGGCAGGCCAGGACTGCCCATAGGTCAGAGGGCCGGTGTTTCCCCCCCGGCGGGCCCCGAGTGCCGGCGGACGCACAGGGGCCGCAATGGTCACATCTGCGACCGAACCCCTGTGGCAGGGGACTGACAGGCCCCCCTCGCCACACGGTGCATGGCCGGGTCACCGACCCAGCCATGCAGCCATCACGGCGGCCGTCTGCACCGCGGGTTTGCAAGCAGCGGCCGAGGTGAACAGCGGGGGATCTACCGATCCTGTCTGTTCAGCCCCCAGGGGTCAGGTGCGCGATGTGATGACGTCATAGCGCGCCTGCTCCGCGTCCCGCGCTCTGCTGCCATCGGCTCTCCGACGGCAGCCCTGCCTGGCTATATACTGCCCCATACTGCCCTGCCTGGCTATTTACTGCCCCATACTGCCCTGCCTGGCTATATACTGCCCCATACTGCCCTGCCTGGTTATATACTGTCCCATACTGCTCTGCCTGGCTATATACTGCCCCATACTGCCCTGCCTGGTTTTATACTGCCCCATACTGCCCTGCCTGGCTATATTACTCCCCCATACTGCCTGCCTGGTTATATACTGCACAATATGCCTGCCTGGCTAAATACTCCCCCATACTGCCTGCCTGGTTATTTTACGCTCATACTGCCCTGCCTGGCTATATACTGCCCCATACTGCCTGCCTGGTTATATACTGCCCCATACTTCCCTCCCTGGCTATTACTGCCCCATACTCCCCTGCCTGGTTATATACTGCCTCATATGCCCTGCCTGGCTATATTTTCTATAATGTTTCTGCCTGGCTATATACTGCCCCATTCTGCTGCCCTGGTTATATACTGCCCTATACTGCCTGCCGGGAAAATTAAAATGCCCCATAATGCCCTGTATGGCTTATTATGCCCATACTGCCCTGCCTGGCTATATACTGCCCCATTACTGCCTGCCTGGCAATATATGCCCCATAATGCCCCTGTTGGCTATATATTTGCCCAAAACTGCCCTCCCTGGCTATATATGCCTGCCTGCAAAACCTATATACTGCCCCTTTACCGCCTCCCTGGCTTTTATACTGCCCTGGCCTCCCATACCTATATACTGCCCCATATTGGCTGCATGGCTATATACTGCCCTGCCGGGCCTACCTATATAATGCCCTGCCTGGCATACCTATATTACTGCCCCATACTGCCCTGCCTCCATACCTTATATACTCCCCTGCCTGCCTCCCTTTATAAACCTGCCCCTACCTACCTATTTATAAGCCCTGCCTGCCTACCTATATTCTGCCCGGGCCTAAACCTATAATCAGGCCCTCTGCCTGCCCAGATATAATGGCCCTGTCTGGCTATATTACTGCCCTTCCTCCCTTTATATACTGTCCTGCCTCCTATAATTGGCCTGTCTGCCTTTTACTTCCCCCTCTTACTTTTACTGGCCCCTGCCCCCCTATATACTGCCCCTGCCTGCCTATATACTGGCACTCCCTACCTATAAGTGGGCCCTCCCTTGCTTATATATGGGCCTGCCTGGCTACATAGTGCCCTGCCTGCCTATATTCTGGTCCTGCCTGGCTATATACTGGCCCTGTTTGCCTACATAATGGCCTTGCCTGGCTACTTACTGGCCCTACCTGGCTAATTACTGCCCCTGGCCCTACCGGGCTAATTACTGGCCCTGGCCCTACCTGGCTAATTACTGGCCATACCTGGCTAATTACTGAGGGCAGCCCTAGCTAACTGGCTAATTACTGGGGGCAGCCTTAGCTAACTGGCTTGTTACTGGGGGCAGCCCTAGCTAACTGGCTAATTACTGGGGGCAGCCCCAGCTACCATGCGAGTTACTGGGGGCAGCCCATGCTAACTGGCTAATTATGGGGGCAGCCCAGCTACTGGCTAGTTACTGGGGGCAGCCCCAGGCTACCTGGCTAGTTACTGGGGGCCGCCCCAGTACCTGGCTAGTTACTGGGGGCGGCCCTACCTCCCTGGCTAGTTACTGGGGGGCCAGCCCTAGTACCTGGCTAGTTATTTGGGGACAGCCCCAGAAACCCCTGGCTAGTTATGGGGGACAGCCCTTGCTAACCTGGTAGTTACAGGGGTAGGCCCTTGTCTACCTACCAAATTAATGGAGGATGGCCCTGTTTACCTACCCAATGGGGGTCTACCTATTTACATGCTACTTATCTGACTTTTTTAATTTAAAATTTTTAGGGTCTAACATACGCTGTTTGGGGAATTGATAGGAAAGTGCTGGAAAAGAGAGGAGCCCAAGATGGTATTTGTTGTAAAATTTTACAGGGACGAGTAGTGACCACTAGAAGAGGACACTGCATGCTGTACTGGACAGAGAAAGAAATGGAAGGGAACAACTCATCAGGGGAAGACATTATGGAGGTTTGGGCCAGAAGGAGAAGAAAAGGAGAAAAGAACAAATCCCAAACAGAGATGCGTCTCCCGTGAGTCCCTGCTCTCAGGGGTCATTTTACTTCTATGTTGAATCAGTGCTGTATTCATCTGATGGTGACCTTACTACTGGTGATGTAATTGGTGGGGTTGTAGGTTATTTTGGTGCTTATGTAGTGTCAGTGTGGGCTTGTCCCGGATTGTAAAGCAAGTGCACACCTGACTCTGTGATTAGAGGTTTCTCTGCACCACTGTTTCGTTCTTTCTTGTGTTTAGGGGGCTCTCACACGGAGTGGTTTTGGTGCATTTTTGATGCTTTTTTTGTGCAGAAATGTACAGCATTAACTGCTCTGCCTTTCTGCACAAAAAAGCACCAAAAAAACATCAAAAATGCACCAAAAATGCTCCGTGTGAACGCACCGTTCTAATGTAGTTTATTTTAGAAAGTGGTGAGGTGCGAGAACAAGGGACATTTTGTAAGCGGAGATTGTATGTGGGCTGGTGGATGCTTAGTGCCAGGGCTGATTTTTATTCCCAGTCCGGCCCTGGTGCTGGGGACTGTGTCAGGGTATAGGTGTGCGTTGGAGGTATAGAGGTGAGCAGTGGGGTGAAGCTTTCTCTGATGAGGTTGATCTTGTTTAAGAAGGTATTGAATAATTGTCTGGGGTTGTGAGAAAGGGAGGATATGATAGTTGTGAAGTAATCCTGTTTGGCTGAGGCGAGTGCAGATTTAATTGTGTGTAGTGATTTTTTGTATGAGGCGAAGTCATCGGTGGAGTGGGTTTTCTTCCAGCGTCGTTCAGCAATTCTGGAAGCTCGCCTCAGCTGTTTGGTAGAGTCTGTGTGCCAGGGATGTCTGTTGATTTTGTGGGTTCTGTTGTGTGGGAGAGGAGCGACTGAGTCAAGGGTGGTGGTGATTGTGTGTTTGGAGAAAGCAGTGGCTGCGTCTGGGTCATCGAATGAGGATATGGTAGAAAGAGGTGCAAGAGAGTCAGAGAGAGTGTGGGGGTTAAGGTTTTGTAGTCTTCTGTGGAGGTGTACTAGATGTGAGAGAGGAGGAGCAGGAGGAGTGGAGATGATGGAGAAGGTAAGCAGGTTCAGATATGTTGTGGGGGAGTTAGAGATGTCAGATAGGGGGCAGAAGCAGGTGAAGATGAGGTCCAGTGTGTGTCCATCTTTGTGAGTGGCTCCAGAGGTCCACTGTGAGAGGTCAAAGGAAAAGCAGAGTGAAAGGAGTTTGTTGGCAGCAGAGTGGGGTGTATCAATTGGGATGTTGAAATCTCCCATGACAATAGTGGGGATGTCAGTGGAAAGAAAGTAGAGAAGCCAGGAAGCAAAGTGGTCAGGGAAGGTGGTGGCAGGGTCTGGTGGGCGGTAGACAACAGCCACTTGGAGGGGGAGGGTAAGGACAGAGTGCACCTCAAAGGAGGGGAGGGTAAGGGAAGGTAGAGGTGGAATGGGGACAAAGGACCAGGTGTCAGACAGGAGAAGGCCAACACCTCCCCCATGCTTGTTACCAGTGCAGGGAGTATGGGTAAGTTGGAGGCCGCCAAAGGAGAGCGCAGCAGGGGAGACTGTATCAGAGGGTTTCTGTCAGATCAAGGAAGAGTAAATTGCATAAGATGAAAAGGTCATGTATGTAGGAAAGTTTGTTACATACAGACCGTTGGTTCCAGAGTTCCAGAGAGCTCCTGCTGGAGAGATAGAGGCAGCAGGGATCAAGGGAATGTGTTTTAGGTTGAAGGGGTTAACAGAGTTTGTAGTGGTGAATCTGTTACGAAAGGTAGAGATAATAGTGGAAATGTGCTGAGGAGACCCTGGGTTAGGAAATATGTCCCCAGCAGCCAGGAGGAGCAGAGAGAGGGTGAGAAGGTGGGAGTAGGATAGACTGTAGTTTGGTTGGGTCTGTTTGGTGCGTAAGGCATTGATAGTGGGGAAGAGTTTGGTGGCAGCAGACAGATGAGAGGGAAGAATGCATGGAGAGATATAGAACTCATTGCACAGCAAAGGGGTTTGGGGATAGGCGATAAGTATCAGGAAAATGGAGGTTGAGATAATTAAGGGAAGAAAAAGCATAGTGTTAGATAGGTTAGCAAGCTATTATGTGGAAAAGAATATGAGTAACTGTTACCTTGCAATCCTGGTTTAATTCTGGTTTTAATTCATCCACACTTAGAACGGCCAAACTTTGAACAATGCCACAGGCGAACCATGTCATGGGCGACCACTAAGCATGGATTTATACAGACTGAAGTCCTGATCAGACAAGCAGATATGAACAAGAAATGGGAGGGGGTCAAGTCAGCTAATTAGCAAAGTGGGGAGAATAGGATATTAGTATGACAAGGTGAGCCTACACTGTGCTCCATACACACACAGGTTGACGGTGTAGGGAGTGGGACTGTGATAACAAAATGGATAAAAATACTAAGATACACATCAAAGGAAAAAGCAAGGTGACAGTGTAGGTCAGATGCATACAAGGCATTGAAAACACACAGTGATGGCCGGATGGGAGTTGTAGGTCAGATACATACACAGCATGGAAAACACTCAGTGATGGCCAGATGGGAGTTGTATATCATATACATACACAGCATTAAAAACACACAGTGATGGCCAGATGGGAGTTGTAGGTCAGATACATACACAGCATTGAAAATACACAGTGATGGCCGGATGGCAGTGGTAGGTCAGATACATACACAGCATTGAAAACACACAGTGATGTTGTAGGTCAGATACATACCTGTGATTGAAAAAGAGGGTTGATCAGATCAGAAGGAAGGAGGAATTCATGGAGTTGCATAATGGTGATATCGGGTTTTCATTCACACACTTAGATTTGGCGACACTTTTAACAAGGGCCCACGGAGACCATGTCATAAGGCGAACCACTAAGCATGGATTTAAACAGACTGAAGTCCTGATCAGACAATCAGAGTTTAGACCTAACAAACTATGGTAATGCCCCTTTAAGAAGCAATTTCCACCAGCCAAATGACACCTTGAGCTCTAAAATGTTCATACCACTTATTCCAACTTAAAAAGGCCTTAGCAGTACTAAATACCAAGTTTCACTCATCTAAAAGTGGATCCTTAGTAGTCTTCAAATTAAAGAAAAGACTGTTTAAATGCGATAGGGGGATTCTTCATGGTTTGCAGACGCTTTTGTCATTATGAAAAGTACTGTAAAGAATATCCAAATTATTATGCAATTTCAAGGTCTCTTTGCTTGTCAACTGGTAATCCTACATTTGTTTCATAAGCATTACCATTCTGCATTTTTGTAAGGGAAAGGATTAGCCAGGATCAAATGTATAAGCTCCTAGATGGGAAAAGCAATGATGTCTTGTTATTATATGGAAATGTAGCATTGCATCATATTTGCTGTTCTCTGTTTTTTTTCTCATTTTCTTTCAAGATGAATTTTATAAATAAAATAAAACTGAAAATCAGCACATCATGTACTATATTACTAAATTTAAAGTTTTGTCCAACATCGCAGCTTCTTCCAAACAATCATAGACAAATATCTCCCAGGAACAAGCACTATTGAGGTTGATGGGAATAAGAAGGTAATAAACAAGTGCTGCTCTTTCCTAAATAGATTAGACCTATCCAGGGCCCGGGACAAGGCATATGGTGCCCTAGTAACACCAACTCCCCCCCCCCCTCGCTCCCCAAAAAAATTGCACCATCCCACACTAAGTCCTCTCGACCCTGCGCCAGGTCCTGTCCCCCACTAACTTTCTGCAAATTCCACAATGATCACTGCACATCTCCTCATCAGGTCAGTGCACAATGAAAATCAGCGATGGACAAATTGCTTTTTTTCAAAATCGCTCACCTCCATAATACAGTGTAATACCCCTAAATACAGTCACTCAAAATAATCGCACCGATACATGGAGCAAATCTACAGGACTAATGATTGAATACTACAAAACACCTCCTACAAAACCAAGAACCAATCTATTACTACTTAAGGATCAAATAATCCTACAGACCCCACATGTGACTTATCAGTACACAGGCAGCTGAAGACATATACCACCACCTAACGCCATACTCATGGACTATAATATGGTAATACTAATTTGTAAATGTAAACGAACTGGCGCAGAAAAAGTAATTATTACACCTGCGGTTACATTTAGTGACTACAGAACATGCATATCAGATCACGTCTTTTCACCTTACCCTTTTCTTCTCCATCCTCCGGTTCACACACCTTCATGCTGATTGGTCACCCCCGGGCCAATACTCGTCCCCCACCAGATTTTGGACACAAATATTCTCAGAATCCCCTGCACATTTCCAGTAGACTCCTTTAATGTATAGGTATAAGTATGTCCCCTCACTTAGACAGTTATATACGACCCCTCAGATAGGAAAGTCTATATAGTTCCCCATCAGTTAGGCAGGTTATACAGATAATGCCCTCTCGTCAGCAAGTATATATATAATATAAATATATATATATATATATATAATATATGTCGTGCCCTCATCAGGCAGGTATATATTGTCCCCTTAGACATGCAGGTAATAAATATAGGGGCACTCAGGCAGGTATACAGGGGCATCACAAGGCAGTGAGTATAGAGATAGGGGCTCAGGGCAGGTGTATATAGGGCTCAGGCAGGCATAAAAAAAGGGGGCTCAGGCAGGTATAAGGGGCTCGGCAGGCAAAGATAAGGGCTCAGGCAGGGCATATAGATAAAAGGGGCCGGCTTTTTGATATAGGGCCAGCAGGCATATAGATAGGGGGGCCCCAGGCTTTTGTAAAAAGGGGGCTCAGGAAGGCAATAATATAGGGGCTCAGGCAGGCATAATATATGAGGGCTCAGGCAGGCATATAGAAAAAGGGGCTCAGGCGGGGCATATAAAAGGGGCTCATTCAGGCATTAATATGGGGGCTCGGCAGGGAAAAAGGGGGCTCGGGGCAGGCAATGGGTTATAGGGGCCAGCAGGGGTATATATGGGCTAAGGCGGGTTTATAGGGGCCAGGCGGGCATAGGGTATATGGGGGTCAGGCGGGGGGTATAGGGGGGCTCGGGCAGGCATATGGGTAAAAGGGGCTCAGGCAGGTATATAGGGTCTCAGGAGGCAATGGGTATATAGGGGCTCGGGCGGGGTAAAGGGGCCAGCAGGCATATTGGGTATAAGGGTTTCGCAGGAGTATTGGGGGCTCGGCAGGCATTGGGTATATAGGGGCACTCCGGGTAAAAATAAAAACTTTAAAATTCCTTTACCTGTTTCCCCCCGCCGCCGCCCCTTCTTCCTCTCTTTCCCACCCCACCCCGCAGCTCCTCGGCCACACCTGTGGACACCGTGCCCCTGGGGGCAGCTGGGGCGTGATGATTTCATTACTCGGGGCCGCGCCAGCTAGCTGCACGGGGCCGCGGGGGGGTCCTCACGCATAGGACCCGGGGGCCCCACTGTGTGGGCCCAAACCCATTCGGGCAGACTGCCAAAAAAACAGGATAAAGAGGTATTAAAAGGGGCAAATGCACTTTGATAGAACATTATTCTCCCTTTTCAAGCACGGGTTAAACACCATGGAAAACTGGACTTTTTTTGGGGGGCACCATTTTACAGGAAAACATTGAGGCTGAACAGGGGATAAAACGGGCAACAAAAATAATAAAAGGACGGGGACTCAATACCCCCAAAGAACAAGTTAGGGGTTATTAGTTAAGAAAATACGGGTTCAGGGGGGGATAATAAATAGTTTAAAATATTAAAGGTCAATATAGAGATCTTCTCAAATTTATTTATACCCAACTGTTTTTAAAAACAAGGGGGGATCTTCTACGTCTTGAGGAAAAAAGTTTTTACATAAACATAGAAAAGGATTCTTTACTGTAAGACAGTGAAACTGTGGAACCTCTGCCAAGGGTTTGTTATGTAAATTTTTCTAACAAATTTTAAAAAGGATCTGGATCTTTCTAGAGTGAATAAAATACAATTTATAGTAATAGGATTCTGGAGAAGGGGCGTTGATCCATGGATTTATTCTGATTGGAGTTGGGAATGATTTTTGTCCCTAAAATGAGGACAATTGGCTTCTACCTCATGGAAGGTTTTGCCTTCTTCTGGATCAACACTTTAGAACAATAGGCTGAACTGGATGGACGTCTTTTTTCGGCCTTAGAAACTATTTAACTATGTAACACATCAGATAGGCTGACCAAACCTATGTATCCAATGACTATGGAGACTCTCTCCTGATTTCAAAATGCCAATGTTCCCACAGTAGATACATTGGCACTTTAGGCTTATTTCCTTCCTTCAATTGAAAAAACATGCATGTTTGGTCAAGTTGAGTATGCATGTTTAGGGTGAAGCTGTGAGAACAGTCACTGGCATAGTATGCATTCTGCTGTGAGATAACTCAACTGCATGCCCAGCTTTACACACATGAAAATAAGAGTGAGCGATCTAAACACCAAGAACCTCTTGACCTATTATGCTTTGTTTGAAACCAATATTGCTCTGATATAGACCTAACATCCAGCTGCCTTTCCTAGGTATATGATCGAGCAGAAGACAGAGGAAATGTTGTGTAATAGTTCCTAGGGCCCCTTGATCTCTCCTGCTTTCAGTAAGGAGCTGACAAAGAATTAATTTTCTCAGCTGCATTCGGCAGCAAGAAAAATGTTTTTAAGGGACTAATACTTAGTTACTCGCAGAAACTTTCTGTTTTATTCTCTTAAGCACCAACCTTAATCACCAAAGTTATCAGAGTGTTAGCTTGTAGAGCGCTATGGATGACAACAATGTATTATACTGTGGCAGACAACCAGAAAAGTTACTGTAGATTATTGGTATGCTTGGGATTCAAGTATTCCACAGCTAAAGTGTCCCGGAATGTTATCATACCCAGTCAGACTGGTAAAAGGAGGTGCACTATTCATCAGATGTGAGCAGGATTCTCACTGGACACCTCACCCATTTAATGAATGGTTGATGGTTAGGTTGATGTTCTGGCACACTTTAGTTCATGCTGAGCCAAAATCCAAAGCACAACACAACTGTAGATGATAACTCTCAGGGATCAATGTGGCTGACATCTATAGGAAACAATGTGCACATTCCTGCGGGAACAAAGAATAGGATATGTTCTTAACATACATGGAAATTATCTCCCCTTACATCTGTTAATTAGACAGGTCAGGAAGAGTCAGGAAACCTACTGTTATATACAGTACTTGCCCATAGTTTAACGCATCTCCTCCCCATTGTAGAATATGCCACATTGCCATGACAAATCAGCGTCTGGACTTGTTTACATTGCTTTTGTTTTTTAACTCCTGACCTTCAAAGAGCCGTATTTATTAGGGTACGTTCACACGGCGTAATCATGGGGCGCATTTCGGCACTCAGTTGCACTTCAATACGCCCGAAATGTGCCCCGCAATTACGGTAATTCATAGCTCTTTATGTCCGTCTCCCCCGGCATACAATACACGTGTATAGTACGAGCTGCTGATAATGAAAGTGTATTTCTAAAACACCCGGCGTATTGCGGCGCGTACAGTACCACCGCAATACACCGTATGAACATACTCTGACTGTCTACCTAGACATGTTTTATTGTCTGACAAGATGTACCCTTAAATGGTATCATTAACTTTCCATATAATGTAATAACAAACCAAAAAGAAATTCTTCATCGGTGGAACGTGAAAAAAGCGCAGCGGTGGCATTTTTATGACAATTTTGTTTTTGTGAAGTTCACTGTTCAGTATTAATCATATCATATCTGTATTCTATAGGTTAGTGCGATTCCAGAGATACCACATTTTTACATTTTTTTTATGTTTCAGTATTTTTTAAAAAAAAATCAAAATTTTATTTTTACATTTGAGCTGCAGCACCATTTTCTATGGCAAGTAACTTTTTTGTACTTCCATCAGGTTTTTTTAGGGGCTGAAGTGTAGTTTTATTGGTACAATTTTGATCATTTTCTATTCCAATTTTCTGAGGACACGAAATGACCTAAATCCCCTTCCCTCCGTACAATTTTGCAGATGTAAACTTTGTTTTCCCACCGTGGGAGAGTACGCAAACAAAATTAAAGATGAACTGACTGGGTAGGATAAGATTTGTGCCCAGGAGATAGACCATACTTGTCAATTTCTCATCATACCTGGCTCCTGTCTTCAACAATCCTCCAATACTTTCTATAGTACTGTCTTTTGCTGATGAGTCACTGCAAGTGGGCAACCATACTCTGTCCATGAAGAAGATCCAGAAGATTATCTCTAAGACTGTGTCTATACTTCAGGCAGAAGGGTAAACTATGTATGAATTGTCCCATCCATCCTCCCCAGCCTAAGGCTATGTCTACACAGTATAGAGATACCGTCGGATTTTCGGCGGTTTTAGTATCTTGAAACTGCAGAGAATTCAACGATACTCTGTGCTGCGTAGACAGCAATGAAAAACCCGTGCTGTAGTCTATACAGCACGTGTTTTTAACCACCGCGTTAAAAATCTAGTAGAATATGCAACATGTTGCATATTCTGCCGGAGTCCCTCGGCTTGCCATCAGATTCACATACATTCAATTGTAGGGGCCGACAGCAAAACAAAAACCAACCGCGTTATTTGCGCAAATCGGTGGCAAAAAACGTGATTCAGCATAGGACAAAATGCCGTCGACTTTCTGATGTCCTATGCTGTTATGCCCTTTCTCACTAGTGGAAGCTGTAACTGGTTATACTATACTCTCTGTTCTGGTGCATAGAGGGTGGAGGGGGGGTGGTCCCAAAGTGAGAAAGATTCATGGGGCATATGGAAAGCAGTTGTCATTACCAAAATGAAAAATGTTAAGGCTATTTCACAAGTTTTTTTTTGGGAGTTTTCGGGGGTAATTGCTTTGAAATGCCCCCCAAATACACCTTAATTACGGTAATCATAGCTCTTTAGGCCATTTTTCACACGGCCAATTGCGGGACGTAACTCGCCCCGAAATTTACCCTTTGGGGCCCGGGGGCAGGGGGGAGGGGGGGAGTGAGCGGGGGCCGGGCATTTTCGGGCCTAGCAATCACTGCTAGCGAGCGCATAGGCCGCTAAAAAGTGACATGTCAATTATTCCCCGCCCGCGTTTCCCGGGGGGAAAGGGGAACAAACCATAGTTCTCAAAAGAACTGTAATTACCGTAAAAATGGGCCGTTTTTGGCCCCGAATTTGGGCGCATTTCGGCGCGTAATTACGGACCAAATAGGGGGCCCTTTTAAGCCGGGGGAACATGGCCTTAAGAGCTAGTTTACCTACGTTTCCCTGCGGTATTAAACCCCGGGGGGGGAAAAGGCCCTTCCTTTTTTCCGGCAAAAACGTCATGGCAAGGATAATAAAGTGATCAGTCGTTTTCGGAAAAGGCCTTGCAGCCACACAGGTACACGCCCCCAAAACGCCATGTAACATACCTTTAAGTGTGTCAGATCAAAACTCTTTAGACAGGAATTCCCTACACAGCTAATATTATATGTACTGTAAAATATTCTTCAGTCCATCCTTTCATAAGGTCATAGACATCTTCATTTTAATTTTAGTAAAACAAAATATATCTTGTCTTCTTAGACACTTTTGAATGTAGCATTAGCTCTATCAACGTTTGGTTCTTTTTACAGGACTTATTTTAATTCATACAGAAATTTATTTTTTATTAAAACTTATAAGCTATATTTTTTTCCCCAAATAAAAGGGCCAAAAGCCCCTTTAAACAAAAAACAAATTTTTTGCTTCAATCTCGTCCCTTCCTTGGGTTAATCATATTCTTGAAAATGTCAACAGTAAATGAAAAATTATAGTGAATGTATAAGAACTTGGGCTTTACATTGCAGAAAGTTAAACAACTTAGTGATCAAAAACAAATTTATGACCATAGTATAGGTCTAAAATCTGTACAGAAATAAAGAAGCCTGACTTAAAAATATTAAAAAGCCTGATTATAAAATGAAATTTTACAGCGTATAAATTTCTTATATATATACACATAGTTCGAGGGCACTTTTAACCCCTAGCAACTCCAGGTTACTGGTATCTGGAGATATGCTGACTGCAGTTCACCCCACAGCTGCCGGGGTGCAGGGAAAGGATCCCCCAAAGGGAAACAACCCTTGAAAGTGGTCCCATAGTGGTGAAAGGGTTTTAAATTGGGGAACCCCCGAACAAGCCGTGTGTCATGTCATATTGTCCTTTCTGAAAAATCCCCCTGTCCCCCGGGAAAACATTTTAAAAATGTATGGGTTGACTTTTTCTCAAAGGGTGATTCATACCAAGTGCCTTCCCCCAGGATTTGGGCCTAAAGAATGCCACAAAAAACATTCACTAGACATTCACTGCCACCACCAGCTTGTGTTCTTTCAGCAATGGTTTCAGGGTGTTTGTTCTCTGATCTCTCTCACATAACATACCAAAGTTCATTTGTCAATGCAGAGAATGGAGTCTGGACGACAACCCTTTGCAATCATGGAGGGTTTAATTCCAGCCCTGCTTTTAAACCGAAGCCTTTTTTTGACGACTTTTTTTAGCAAGATGAGTGACAACTGTTTGAGTCTGAACCTAACACAGTAGGGTTTTCTGAAATTTGTTTTTTGACACATTTGGTAGCCCTTGTTCATTTGGAGTGAGATATGCCCTTTGCGTGTCGGTCTGTTATTATACAGTTTCAGCATCGCTTAATCAGAATTGTGCCCCTTTTCCCCCCAAATACACTTTTGGGCCCCAAAAAAAAGGACCAGTTCACAAACTATGCAGTTTTATAAATACGCCCAGCCCTTTACCTGAAAGCCAATAATAATCCCGTTTTACCAATTTGATAAATCGTCCCAAGGGATATGTGTGCACACAACCAATATATACTCACCAAGCATACTATACACTGACAAGCAAAAGAGTAATAATGTTTTGAACTTTGGAATTTCGGGTTCTATATCTCACCATCCACAAAAGCTTTGAACATGAGACTACCATAATTTTATAGACAATCATCTTGGCTCTCATACATAAATTTGACTTGTAAGTATTTAACTTATGCTTAGTTATGCAGATTCTTGGCATGAAACTGTATTGTTAATGCGTTACTCCCGGTGGTGGGACAATCTTTTTCTTCTTGTATATTACAAATTACAATCTCTTCTCACATTCCCTAGTAGCTCAGTGTGTTATTAGGCTGATTCCCAAGCGAAAGGTCACTGATCCAAATTGAGGCGCAACCATGGAGAAGATTTCCCAAAAAAAGAGAAACCACATCATCCAGCTCATCAATAGCGTCTCTGGGCCCATGTGAGGCCATGACAGTGGGAAGAATACAAAATTAAATATGTTCATCCATTACAAAGCCAAGAGGTGGACGTCCAGACAAAATTTCGGAGTCACCAAGTCGACTCATCACAAGGTCTATCAGTTCTGGCACAAAAAACACTGCAATGAAGGTGACTCATATGCTTCGTTAGGCCTCGTTCACACGGCTTATTCTGGGACTGATTGGAGCCGTACTGCGCACCGTATTTGCGCTGCAGTATGGCTCCAATCCGTCCCAGTAACTACGGTAATCCATAGTTCTCATAGAGAACTGTAGATTCCGTCGCTCCTCCCCGCTCGGCGAATCCGCCGCGGGGGGAGAAAGTGACATGCACATTATTTACGGCGGGTACGCGCTGTGAATAATGCATTGTCTATGAGGCCGGCGGGCAGCTCCCCCGCCGCGCTCCCGCCCCGCCTCCGTCCCGCCCCTTATTCAAGCCGTAACTGCGGGCGAAATCCGTCCCGCAATTACGGCTTGAATAAGCCATGTGAACATTGCCTAAGAGTGAGATCACAGATATCCGTGCAAGCAGCATGTGACATGCATTACACAAGCCTGGAATGGTGGCCTAAAAAAGTCCAAAGAAGTCTCAACTTTAGTATCATCATAAGAAGCATCGGTTTGAGTTTACAAAAAAGACTGAAAAGTGGAAGATTGGAAACAGGTGATTTGGAGCGATGAGACAAAAGTCAACAGACCGGGCTCTGATGGGTGCAAATAGTCTGGAAGAATTAAGGGAAAAGGCGGCTAACGGAATGAGAAACTAAAGCAGCTGTCAAGCTCAGTGGAGGAAGCCTGATGATTTGGGTTTGTTTCACAGCCAAAGACATTAGATGTTTTACCAAGGTTGATGACGGTTTCAGTACTGAGCTATATGTGAGTATCTTACAAGATGAGATGACATAGTGTTCCAGACAACAACGCAAAGCATACATTGAGACTGGCAAAGAAATGGTTCAATGACATTGAAGTAGAGTTGCTGGATTGGCCCCCATAGTCCCAAAACCTCAAACCAATCAAACACTTGTGGGTAGATTTAAAGAAAAATCTGTTTTCGTACCAATTGAGTCTACCAGTATTCACTAACAGTAGGAAAGTGTAGAGGAGAGCTGGGATCACAATTTTGGACGAGACCTGTTTGAATTTGATCTAGAGAATGCCCAGAAGGATTCAAGGAGAAAAGATCTCTCCTTGAGGAGAGGAACCAATAAATTGTTCTGTGTGAAGGTTTACTTGCCATTCAGACCTCACTGACTGTTTTGCATAAAGCAAAGGCTTATGGGAAAAGACCTGAGGAGCTCCACAGCGCACTCTATTGGATGTAGTTATCCTCAGTTCACATGTAGCTTCAGGCAGTGTTGAAAGCCAAAGATGAATTTACCAAATAATAACAAAATAATAAAAATTAAGATTTTTAGGCGTAAAACAGTAACAATGAAGTTACATGACAAGAATCTACATAGCTAAACAGCTGCAAGTCAAATGTATTTACGAGATACACAAGATGATCATCTATAAATGATGGTAGTCTCATGTTCAAAGGTACAGTGGCTGGTGAGGTATAGAGCCTGAAAGTCAAAAGGTTGTTACACTTTTGCATGTCAGTGTGTATATATATATAAAAAGTGAGTATATACAAATATATACAAAAGTGAGTACACCCCTCACAGTTATATAAATATTGTATTACATCTTTTCATGGGACAACACTGGAGATATGGCACTTTGATACAATATAAAGTAGTCAGTGTACAGCTTGTATAACAGTGTAAATTTGGTGTCAAACAAACTCAACACACAGCCTTCAATGTCTAATCTACTATCAACAAAAGTGAATACACCCCTAAGTGAGAATGGGCAAATTGTGCCCAAAGTTTCACTATTTTTTCTGGCCCCCATTATTTTTCAGCACTGCCTTAATGCTCTTGGGCATAGAGTCCACTAGAGCTTCACAGGTTGCCACTGGAATCCTCCTCTACTCCTCATTGACGACATCATGAAGCTGATGGATGTTAGAGACCTTGCACACCTCTACCATCCACTTGAGGATGCCCTGCAGATGCTCAATAGGGTTTAGATCTGGAGACATGCTTGGCCAGTCTAGCACCTTAGGCCTCATTTTCTTTATCAAGGCAGTGGTGGTCTTGGAGGTGCTGCCGCCCAATGTTTCTGAAGGGAGGGGATCATGCTCTGCTTCAGTATGTCACAGTACATCTTGGAATTCATGGTTCCCTCAATAAACTGTAGCTCCCCACAGCCAGCAGCACTCATGCAGCCCCAAACCATGACATTCCCACCACCATTCTTAATTGTAGGCAAGATACACTTGTCTCTGTACTCCTCATCTGGTTGCTACCACACACGCTTGACACCATCTAAACCAAATAAGTTTATTTCTATCTCATCAGAGCACAGGACATGGTTCCAGTAATCCATCTACAAGTCTGCTTGTCTTCAGCAAACTGTTTGCAGACTTTCTTGGGCATCTTCTTTAGAAAAGATTTCCTTCTCAGACAACAACCATGCAGGCTAATTTGATGCAGTGTGCATTGACAGGTTAACCTCCCACCCAATCTCTGGATATGAGGCTGAGCATGTGCACTACACTTCTTTGGTCGACCATAGCGAGGCCTATTCTGAGGGTGTTAGTAAGCTTCTTATAGCCTAGGCCATTTTTATATAGAGCATAAAGATGGTCTAGACTAGAAGAAGATCCTCTGACAGTTCTTTGTCATGAGGCGTAATATTGAACTCCCAGTGACCAGTCTGGGAGATTGTGAGAAAGATAACACTAAATTTAACACAGTATTCCTGCAAACGCGACCAGTGCAATACCATGTTATGTATACTTATACCAATCTAATTTCCCCTGTCCACATAGGAGGTATGTCAATGACATTTCTCAATCTATTCTGAATAGTCAACCTTCACTGTCATATACCAGACTAATTGCATTGCCTGTTGCATGTTTTCATTTTTTTTTCTGCTATTTCCAGAGGTATAACTTATAGTGCTTTCACCAATTGGCAAAGTCCCCTGTGTAGGCTGGCGTGTGGTTTGCTATTAAACGGCCTCAGTGAATGCATTTGTGCAGTTCTCCCTCATTCATGTCTATGGGAGTTCAGAATAAAGCTGAACACACTCGCTCAACTATATTCAGAACTGCCATAGAAGAAAATGGGGAGAACTGTGCACGCAATGCATTGTTTATTATAGCTTTAGTTTAAGGGGTTTTCCCACCTGATTGTTTCACAAAGCCTGCTCTTCACAGCCAGCTTCAGACCCCTACTTCTTGGTTAGACTATGGGTGGTTCTACAGCAGTGAATGGCATATTAGCTGTGCTATTCCTAGCTGAGCCTCTTAGAGGGACATTGGTAATGAAGGGTTTTCAACAGCAGGTCAGAAGTTTACTAGCTCTAAAGGGTAAAAGTTTGTCAGTTACAAAGATAAACAAGCTCCTGTGCTGCTGCTGAGATACATCAGGAAGGGACATCACTACTGGAAGAGAAACTTTTATGAACAAGCAGGAGATAAAAGTGTAATTTTACCACTGTATAAAGCATTGGTGCGGCCTCACTTGGAATGTGCTGTTCAGGTCTGGGCTCCAGTTTATAGAAAATATTTAATGGAGCTAGAGAGAGTGCAAAGACGAGCAACCAAACTAATAAGGGGAATGGAGCATCTTAATTATGAGGAGAGGTTAGAATTGAACTTATTTAGTCTTGATAAAAGACAGGATTAATTTATATAAGCATATAAATGGTCCCTACGAAAAGTATGGGAAAAAAATAATTTCATGTAAAGCCCCCTAAAAAGACAATAGGACATTCCCTTCGGCTGGAGAAAAGAGAATTCAATCTTCAGAGGAGAAAAGTGTTCTTTACTGTGAGAACTGTGAATCTGTGGAATAGCCTGCCTGAGGAGCCGATCACAGCAGGAACAGTTGTGAGTTTCAAGAAAGGCTTAGATAACTACCTAAAACTAAAGAATATTAGTATGTATGTAGCCATATAAAATTCTAGATCCAGTCTGATGGCAATTCTGGGATCAGAAATGAAATGTTCCCTAGAGCAGACTGGTTCTTGTCTTATGGGTTTCAAAGCACTCCCCAGTAGGGAAGCTAGGCTTAATCTCCTTATCTCTGTCCCTTTACCCACATATTCCCTGTTCTTGGTTAAACCTGATAGACAGATGTCTTTTTTGAACCAACCTAACTATGTAACTATATGTAAGTGCTCTAACTATGAAATAAAGCAAAATGAGAATAGCAATATAGTTGGTAATAATATTCATTTATCTTTGCCTACACATTTAAAGCTAATCAATGTGGTGCAAATACCCCTTACATTCCTGCAGCTAACCATAGCAACATTTTGAGGGTTTCTATAATGATTACAAGGTGAAATAGTTCTGACAGCATACAGTTTTCAGATAATATGTTTCCTGTTCACTTATCTTTATCCTATACTCTAATCATCAGGGGCTTTTTCACCGTGTATCTTATTTTCTTTTTTTTGTATTGTTATCATTGTATGTTTTTTTACCTAGCATTCATTGCTGGAGAATACTCTTGTGCTTTGTAAATAAAAGATAAAATAACAGGCAATTGAAAAAATATATTTCCAGTGAGAGAGAAAAGAAACAAATGCTTTAGATAAAGATGTAGAAAATTTTACTTTTTGATGTCTTTTACATTTCTATACTGACCTTGGGTCGTTTGAGAAATAGTTATGGCTATAATAAAGTTTGGCTTATTTGTATGCCTCGCACATGGACATAGTTGATTATGGGTCCTCAACTCAACACTATGTCTAGACTATTCCATTGATGGATGAATCTCTATACCAACAGCATTTCATTGTGTCCAAAAATACTGCATTAGATAATCAAGAACGACTTCTCAGAAGCAAACCTATTGTCAAAATGATGGATTAAAATGATGGAAGATGGTACACTCATGAAATGAAACAACCTACCAGCTTAACACGCCAGACAAATTAACTTTGTTCTGACGGCAAAACTGGATATCTTGGTCAGGTGGGAATCTTCATGTCTGATGGTGGTTTTGCAGAAAATGAAAATAGGCAAAGGAATTATAGAGGATATAAAAGTGGCTCAGATTGAGCTCACCATAAAGTGCAGAGTTATTGGGTATACATGCCGTTATCCTTGTGGGATATAAGCAGCTAAATGTGGGGAATAAATCAATGACGAGAAGAGACATAAAAATAATCTTTTGTAGTCATACTTTAAATATCTTATTTGAGGAATGTATCAACAAGCTCCTTACAGCCAGACAATTTCATTGAAACAAAAGACACTCCAGATCTGTCTTTCTCTAGCAGGTGATACCGAATAAATAACATAGTAATGTCTTTCACTAACAGTGCTTCTCTCAGTTTGATAGAATTCATCATGGCTTTACTTCCCCAAAAGTCTTCTGAATGGTAGAAATCAGTAGTACGTAACTTCTATACTACAACTTCAGGCCATGAATCCGTCTGTGAACTGTACTGTTAGGCTAGGTTCATAGTCCGTTTTCATATACAGGGTGGGCCATTTATATGGATGCACCTAAATAAAATGGGAATGGTTGGTGATATCAACTTCCTGTTTTTTGCATATTAGTATATGGGAGGGGGAAATACTTTTGCAAAATTCTTGTTGTTGATACGTTAGTGGGCGTGACCTGCATTTTGAAGTCGCGCGCCATTTTGATATCCAACTTTATTTTTTCCGAATGGTAGAGGTGCGAGGATTATGCATGTAACACATTGCAAACTTGTTGAGAAATTTACAAGAAAAACAATGGCGTTGTTTTTAACAACGGTAAACTTATATTCTTTTGGCATGAGTGTATTTGAGCAAGTTTATGATTCACTTTATAAAAATAGTGTTGCAAAGTTCTGCCTGCTGATATCGTGTGTTGCGAATGTCAATGGCAATACCCTCTTCTCGCACGCTTACCACACCTGATAGGCAACACTAACAGAAGAATAATGCTAGCACGAGCAGGCTTCCAGTATCCAGTTGTTTCAGATTGCTCGCACATTCTCATATCTTCAGCAGAGTGGGGCCTGTCAGATGAACCCCTAAAGATAAAAAATCTAATTGATGTCAGATTGGGAGACCCTGTGTTTGGTGGGCTCATTTCAAAGCTGCCGCACTGACGACTAATCCAACCCTTCCAACGAAGACTGTTCATTGTGTATGGAATGCTCGGAGATCATACGTATCCCCCATAATGTGGTGGTGCACTAATCTTGGGCGTGGAAAACCCCCAGGGAAAGACGTGCATCTTCAGTGGCATTAAAGAGGGCAACTTATTTGGAGAATTTCACAACAAAAGAAATGGTGCTTGGTTTAAAGAACCAGTAACATTTATTTCTGTTGCATGAGTTATTTACAAGTTCTGACTACTTAAACCCACAGATGGGATAGAATCCCTCCAAGTACTCTGGGAGGCACAAAAAAATGTAATGGTATGAGTGTGTATATATGGGGTGCTAAAGTTAGAGTGGGGGTGCCGTGGCCAGCATTCTCATCAATGGAAACCTCAATAGCCAATGGATATCTGAAAATTGCCACATATATGTGTATTGCCCTCTTTATGCATAGGCAGTAGACATGGCAAGCGTTCCGGCATTAGGATGTTTTTCCAGCAAGGATGATTGCACCACGCTAACATTATGGGTGTACAAGGTCCAAGAATTCCTACATGAAGGCAGTTCTCACTGGGGAATAGTTGGATTGTCCTCTGTGGTCTCATTTGAATGGCCACCAAGGTCACCCCATGTGCTGACCCGCTTAGACTTTACTCTTCGGCGTCATCGTGAAGGGCAATTGTCTAATGCTGTGAAGTATGAGATGTCAGATCATCTGAAACAAACGGATACTGAAAGAGGCCTGTGCTGAGCATTTTCTTTCTGTGGTATTGGCTTATCAGTTTGTCTAATAGTGGGAGAAGAAGGGTTGTCATTGTACATTCCAAGCACAATCGGGCAGCCCACAGTTGAACAAACCAT
Source organism: Phyllomedusa bahiana (assembly GCA_025379985.1). Lineage (NCBI taxonomy): Eukaryota > Metazoa > Chordata > Amphibia > Anura > Hylidae > Phyllomedusa > Phyllomedusa bahiana. The sequence continues at coordinate 25,884 of JAODAL010007070.1, forward strand.
TTTATAAGTGATAGTCAAACTTGTAAATAGACTCCATGAAAAGAATTAAAGTTACATTAAAACAAAGCAGCAACATTATTTTTCGTACTATATGTAAAATTCTCATACGTTTGATGTATTAGAATGACACGACCTCTATTACCCCATTGCATTTTGTTATAAGAATATAAAGTGTGGAGTTAAAAATGGCCGAGTTTCAAAGATTAGCCGCGCATGGGTCAAGCACCATCTTGGAAAAGTTTAAATCGCTTCTCCATATACTAATGTGCCCGCAAAGGCAGGAAGTTGATATCAAGCCAACCATCTCCCATTCTTATTTAGTGTATCCATATAAAATGGCGCGCTCTCCCTGTAGTAAAGGGTGAAACTTTTTTTTTCAGAAGATATAAAATAATAATGTATGTCTTAAAAAAGTAATCAAGAATGGTATATGCGTTTTTGATTTTTTATGTCATTCGGGGTTTTTAATGCATATGTCAAACATTTAGGTACATTAACATTCTTTGTATCGTTTTTTTAACAAAAAAGTATATCTTTCTTTGTTAAAGGGATATTTTATCATCTGATGGTTTCTGATGAAAAACAAAATAACATAGAATGGTACTACAATAATCAATGCATGTAAAACTGTACTACTATATTGATTTCCTAGAGTCTGCTTCATGAGACTTTAATGCAAAAAAAAAAACAGTATTAGAGTGTGTATGCTTTTCTGGAGGACAGAATAGCAGAGTACAATATCTTTTCTGATCCTGAAAAAAACAGTACATAGACACAAATTAAGTCAAACATAGACAAAAGTATGCTCCTTCGACTTTATGTTTGATCCATTTTTGTCTATGGATACGTTAAACTGTATGTCCCAATACTGTTTTTTGGCATCAGAATGTATATGACTGGATTGATGTAAGCCAATAAAGATGCTATGTAAGAACCGGCCCTAATTTTGATTCTTCTGCAAATAATAATGACATCAAATAATATAGTCGACTTGATTATTACATATTGAATAATGTTGATTAAAATTGATATTGAAAACAATAGCATAAGAGTAAACAGCTAATATGTTATTTAAAATAATAAAGTGATTATGGGTGGTCATTATGAAATTTGGGCGTTTAAAAGATGCACAAATTTGCACAAACAGCATAATTAATGAGCCAAAGGGAATGCGCCTGATTTATGACCCGGCTCTACATCAGATGTCAACATCAGGCGCTATTCCTTGAGTCCGCTAGTACGAATTTCGTAGCATCAGGGTAAACCAGCTGTTGACGACAGTGTTTAACCATGTTCAAAGCGTAATCGCGCCTAGAAATGCCGTACGATAGGCTGTAAATGCTATAGCTATCGTACGGGTTCAAGTGCTGCCTCGACCTCCCGCATGCCCCCCGAAATCAGGTGCACAGTGCTGTGGGCGCTATGTAATGCACCCGATAATGGCATTTAAAAATATGGTGAACGGGTCAGCGCCTGATATCTGGCGGAAAAGACACCAGATATCCGGCGCAGCCCTGTTCATACATGCTGCCCTATATGTCTATCGCTAGCTGCGTTATTTCTATAGTGTCGATAGTACTTGTATCTCTCTAAATCTATTCATATCTAACTATCTTATCTTTATCTATCTATCAATCTACAATCTATCTGTCGTCTATCAGCATAACTATAGTCCATGAGCAACTGCTAATGGGGAAGGCAGAGGTTGAGTGAAATCCCACTCAGGTGCTCAGAACATTTTATACCTTTTTATAACTGAATTTACAAGTTGGTGTCCCCCCCAACCCCCGCCACCAGCTCCCCCCCCCACCTCCCCCCTCCCCCCCCTCCCCGCTTGCCAACCCACCCCCCTACTCCCTCGCCGCCAAAACCATCACCCCCGCCCCCCCCCTAGCTTAGTATGTGCATCTACAATATTATATAGGTTCTCTAAAATATAATTCTATGATTTATCGGCTGTATATTAATTGTAGCTTAATGGCACGGCGTGGGTTCTAGTTGCCGTGATTTCAGGAGGTGAGAGACCTTGTCATTTTGAGGCCCAATGAATTCTAGTTATACCACCACAATATTGTGGTCTATCTATCTATGTCTATCTATCTAATCTATGCTATCTTATCTATCTAGTCTATTCTATCAAGATGCTAAACAATTCATACAATTATAAAATCATTGTTTTATTGAAATAAGTCAAATATCATATAATTTCATATATTTTAGCTAATGCTAGTAGTCTCATTTGCATCTTAAAGGAGAAAATTAACAAGATCTTCATTCATGGAATTTTATGGCTTCCACTATTCTTTCATTCAGAATACTTTGTGATGCTAATCAATGGTTGCTAGTGGTAAACATCACCACATTACTATATGTATATGGCATGGTTGTAGACTCAAGAATGTCTTTGTTGTAGCCCTTTAAAGTCTAAACTTAAATGTCTACATGGATGAAGAGTACATCATGTTTATTTACAATGTATAGGAATATGAATGTGTTTTTTTTCCAAAGTACCATGTTAGAATATGCAGTTGGTTTATCTGTGATACTTAAAGTGCATGTAACCTGTTGTGGGCTATGCTTGCTTTATTCCTTATTTAGGGTGCAATAAAATGTCTATGTGCTGTTGGTCAATTACGATAGAGATTTAATTATGGCTTGTAAAATTATATGAACAGGGTGCTGCAGAGTTCGTGGGAAAGCAGGCACTATATAAACAAATTTTTATTTTTATGATTTACTGATTATAAATCTATTATATTTTATTGTGCACTTTTAAATGTTTGCAGCGGATCATACAATAGTTCTATGTACGAAATAATCAACAGTGCAAGAGGATTTGCAATAGGCCTCAAGCCGCATATTGCATCGCATCGGGATTAAACAAAAGCTAAAAATCTTCTTATACAAGTCTTTGTTAGGACTTTGAGATTAATAGCAACTAAATTGAGGTAGAGTCTATAAATGAAGAGTAAAGATGGATTTTTTAAATGGAATACATATCTGTGGGTAGAAAACAGTGAGGTACTTGGTTATGAATGCTATGTTCTTTATGAAAGTATAGATGTGCTTGTACTGGAGACATCTAAAGGATGCCTGACAGATGTGTGCCCATGCCTTATATCTTTAAACTGTACATTCTGTTAAAGGGGATGTATTACCAACATTTTCTAATGAACTTTGTAAATGTGATTTTAAGTTGCTTATTTATCTGATGCAGATGCATTAACTGTAGGGCTTTCTGTTTCATAAATATGGGGCAAGGCTGCATTTTGAGGGGGGAAACTGTTGCTCTGCTCCGTTAATAGCACTTCAGAGAAATGTTTTACAGTAGTGTTGTGCTTCAGATTGGGGAGAACCAGTTTGTCTTGATATATATTTTTCTAGTAATGGAAAATTATGTGACCAATCACCAGCCTTTTTTCAGACAAAAAAAGTAAGTGTATCATTCTGTAATCTTACATACTTCCTGCATGGAAAAATGGTAATATTGGGTCCAATGATGTCTGGTGACACTGGCTCAGGACAATGTAAGAAACTAAGTCCTATAAATTCCACTTTGCTGCTCTCTTAGCAACCAATTCAGAGCGCCCTCATCATTTTCCAAAGCACTATATGAATAGGTGAAAGGGCACTCTGATTGGTTGCTATGGACAAAAAAAGTGAGTTTTAGACAGTTTTCATACATGTGGCCCCTGGAGAGGTTACTGTGATGGGATGAGGAGAATGAGAGCTCTTCTTATCACCAATTGTAAATGATGGATCCAGGTTGACTGCCTTTTGTAATTCGGGTGTTACCTATCATTGTAATCCTGCCTGTGAAGATATAGAATTGTTACGGTGAGACAGAATTTGCATAGCAGTAAAACAAAAATCTTGGTATTCGCACCACATCAAAAGTCGCATAAATTTTAAGAAGATAAAAAATAGCCATACACGCTTTATAAGGGGTTCGCCTATGGAAGAAGAAAAGAATATACATAAAGCTAAAATTTCATAAATGAAGAAAAAATCCTAAAATATCTGCTTTAATGGAAAAGTCTGCTCTGTTTGTCATGGGGGATAAATCAATGTACGAGAAAGAACAAGAATGGCCGCCGAGCACCTTCCTGAGCAGGAAACCTGTCCTAGCCAGAGAGAGTATCGGGGGGGGGGGACAGGTCTCTGAGTTACTTCCTGTTTGTAGAGCATGACCAACACAACAGAGTTTGAAGTTGGGTGAGGGGGGGGAGGGGACTTGTGGTATGAGGGACGGCTCTGCAGAGTAGAAAGGAGACTGAGGGCTGTACACATGCACACTCACTGTATATGTGTAAATAATTTGGGGGTGGATATAGAATCTATAGCTCAGCTGGGAGAAAGCTGCTGTTGTAGGAAATTCGTTTTCAGGAGAGGCATCGCGCAAGCAAAAGTACGCGTGCCGGCCACTCTCCAATGAGGATAAAAGATGCCAACATGGCGATATATGGCGTGTATGTAGCCAATCATTGTAATATGTTTCAAAGACTGGAATTGTGAACATAGAATTACTGGCTTATCTTGTAGTGTTACTGCACTATATGTTCTTATTTTTATAGGGTTTCTCACACAATCCCTTTAAGGAGCCATGTTCTCAGGCAGTCTTTGAGCTGAAATGTCGCTCCTTTAGGTGTATGTATTTGTTTACTTCTTCTTAACATTTTTAATTTTTATGTGGAGATGTTGATGCTAAGTTTTTGTTTTTTAATGGAAGTATTTATGGTGGTAAGTTTAGACTGGCTCATTTTTTTGGTTCTATTAATACGAGTCCATTTTTTTCTTATTATTCTCGGATCATGGGTGCTTTTCTTATATATGTTTTTGCTCAGTAAGAAGAGAAAGTAATCAATGGCCAATGTTTTACATAGGCTTTACACGGGTCTGTGTTATTTGTTATTTGTGTATAAATAAATAACTTTATTTGCTACTAGGTGCAGCCCTGGAGAACAGGTTTGTGTCGTGCTGGGAAGTTTCTTGAAGGGTAATGTTCACTCACGGCAGTAATTTTGGAGCATGCATTTTGGCTCGTATTGCGCTCATAATACGGAGTGATTGGCCAAAATTACGGTAATCCCATAGTTCTCGAGATGAGAGAACTCTGTATTACCGGCCTCCTAAGATGACATGTTCAATTATTCCGGTGAATTAGCACGGGCACGATGTAATGAATGTCACTAGAGTCTAGGCGGGGCAGCTGCCCCCGCGCGCCCCCCACCTCCGTGCCTGAGAGAGGTTACGGCGGCATAGTAGCGCGGAGCTCGGCAGGGCGAAAGAACACCACTATGTAACTGCTGGCGGCGTACTGTACGCGCTGCAGAACATCGTGAGAACATAACCTAAAACAGCAGCTGGTTGGCCCTGACGCATCTGGTCAGTCAGGAAATGTGCTTGGGTCTGATGTAGAGCCTCTGCTGCTCACTGAGACTGCAGTGGTGCCTTAGGGTATGGGTCACGATAAGTGTTTTGTTCGATAGCGTTTTGATTGCTCTCTCGAAATAACGCATCCAAAAACGATGTGTAATAATTGCACTCCTTTAGACACCATCCAAGTACGCCATTGTTTGGATTGCGTGTATATTCTTGGCAGCAGGAAACGTATTTTATAGTGTTAAATAGAGGGGGGGGCGTGTCTGCCGCAATGCAAACAGATCAAGAATTTGACATGTCACTTTGTATTCTTTGAAGGATCCGAAAGACTGGCATCTAGAAAGAGCACACGTAAAACACGTATCTTCTGAATGCCAGATGTGTGTTTTTAGTAATATGAAAGCATGTAGATCACGCTGTGTGCAACATTTGTTAGGATGCGTGTATTGGTCCGTCTAGGGTCGCGAAATCACGGGAATCTTAAACGCTCTCTAAGGGCATCTAAAAACGTATCCAAAAACACTAGTGTGGACATTCACCTCATTAGTCTGGGCAGGGAAGATTGAGCAGTCCGTTATTATTTCCGGTGCATCTGATCAGCCTAGAAATGGGATCAGGTCTGCTGAGAGATTTTAGCAGGTCAGGCAGAATTAATGCGCTTTGATGCAGGTGCCTTTTGTCCAATTGCTGGGTATAATTTACAAGAATGCTCATATTCAGTATACATACAGACTGTTCACAGCGAGTTCCAAATTTTTGCAAATACATTCAAGAGATGTTTGTTGTACTAGAGGGGTTTTGTGGAAAAAAAAAAAAACCCAGTCCCTAAAACTTTTTGTTGAGGCTATCGGCATTTAGCTGTGTGCCACATTTGGTTCAGATTGATCCAATCGTTTGGCTGTGCATAAAGAATAGTCAACAGACAACAGAAATCCATTTTATTTAAATAATGATAGTGACATAAGACAAATAATATGGACCAAATATATGTAAAGACAAAGTGTATCAAAATAACAATTTTATTTCACTGTGTATATTTGTCATTCTTTAAACTACGAATGCATGCTCTTCGTAAGAGCAGTGTCATGACTGACGGTGTATAGGGCCACTCAGCTGAAAATTTTATTCATTTGGTAGCCGCACCAGATGGAGGTTGATTCTGGGTTGCTTAACCCTAGCAAGCTTGACTGTACGATTCTTCATTAATACTTGTGCCTCTTTATTATTTGGTGCCTTTTCTCTTCTGCCTTTCTGCCTCTTCGTCCTCAGGCAAATGTGGCCGCCGATATGGGGTAGCAGGCAGTACTACCCCCGTACCGGGGGCACCGGCGCAGGATCTATGAAAGCAAGGTGGGGCCGCGCCACCCGTGCATGCTAGTACTCGCCCCCTTCCTTCATAGCATTGGCAGGGGGATGAGAACAGGCTAGCTGATGGGGTGCTGGGGCCGCGGCGGCGGGCAGCACTGCTGAGAGGGGGGCCGCGCGCTAGTGGGTCCAGTCACAGCTTGCGGCTGAATGATATGCCAGCAGAACGTGCGTCTTATACGCCTCCTGTGGCGCTTGTGAACGGGAGGGCACGTGGCGGGGCCCTCTTCTTGCTCTGGACCCGGGCAGTGCGGGGACAGCTAATTAAATTAGTGACGCCACGTCCCCATTGGGCGGGGCGTCACTGATTCAAATTCTCCTGCATCCCGCTGGCGGGGTGAGGAGATGAGAGAGGTACAAGAGAGGATGAGAGACAAGAATACAGGAGATCAAGAAGAGAAGAGTAGAGGAGAGACCCGGCTCATGGGTTTACAACAGGAGTGGAAGTAGGTAAAGTTGATAAATCAACGGTTACGGCTGTACTTAGGGAGGTCCGTGCCGCTCTACTCGATCTAGGAGGAGAGGCTCCGCACCGCGGCTGACCCACATGATCCCAGTCTGGGCTAGCCTACCTGCTCCACAGTGCGGGCTAGGCTAGCTTGACAGGCTGGCTACCTACCTGCCCACCCAGCTACTTGACTGGCTACCCTATCCGTCACGCTAACCCAGCCAAGCTATCAACCTGACTTGTCTGGCTACCTACCCTTCGCACTTGGCTTACCCAACATCCACACTGCCTTCCTGCATACAGCCTACTGTCCACGCTGCTCTCCCTGCCAGAGCTAGCTCAACGCTCCGCACACGACTACCACTGCCTTGCGTCTGGCTACCCAGAACACCACCTGGCTACTTGTCTACGCGTCACCCTGCCTGCCTTGCTACCTACCCTAGGGACCAGTACCTGGCTAGCCCACCCTACCTAGCCTTTACCTACCCTCCCGCACTAGGTCTACGGCTTTGATGCCAGGGCTACAAACCCGCGCTGGCTACTTTACTTGCCTACCTGATTACCGCACCTGCCTGCGCAGGCTACCTTAACACCGCAGGCTACCTACCTACCTTTGCTACCTAGGCCCATGTCTAAACTATGCCTAAGCCCACTCTGGCTACCACCATGGGCTTGACTCCTACTACGCTGGCCTGCGCTACCTTAACCAGTCTACCATAACCTGCATGGTCCAGTGCGCCAACCAATCCCCAGCTTGCTACCTTTATATCTAACTCGCTGCCCAGACTGGCTACATGCACATGCCCTGTCTGAGTACCTACCGACTGCTGCTCAAGGCATCTACCTCCCCATCGCCTGCTACCTACCCTTCTACCTCCGCTTGGCTACCCAGTACGAGGCTAATACCTCACCTGGCATATACATTCAGAACCTTACATATGTATAAATCCCTTTAATAGCATATGCCAAATGTTTATATATTTATATACATAATCAATGTGTTATAGCATAATGTACAGTGATTAATACATGGACCAAGTTATTAGTACATGATGCTTCATGCTTCTAAGAATCGCCGTGATAGAGGGCTGTAGATGGTGACTGGTTTTAACTTATGTTTGTTATAAGCAGGGCGGCAACGTTGGCTGGCGCATACACTAGTGAGGGCACGTTTGAGGAGAGCTAAGAGCTCGGAAAAGCGTCGTTGTGTTTTATTACCCTAGGGCGTGGGAGTCGTGTTGCTGTTATGGCTTTTGTTAACTGATTTGAATAAAGAAAATTGCGCTGTATCTTGACTCGCAACCTGGACTAACTGGATCTCCATGATGAAGTGTTTAAGTTCCGCCGTGGCTGGATTCATAACCGCATATCCTTTAGTGTGCTAGTTTTACCCACTTAACGACGCTGACTAACTACTACCCACTTCTACCTTCGCTGGCCTAACTACCCACGCTCCCACCTAACCGTACTGTGGGGGGTAGCACTTTACCTGCCGCGTACTATTTCGCGCGCTAACCTACTTATGAAGGGAGAATTTATACCTAACAACCAGGGCATCCTAGGGGAGTAATTGTTAGCGCCACTGTGGGGCACTATGGATGGGTAGCTTGTAAGTAGGAGGCGGGCAGCAGGTAGGGAAGAGCTAATATTAAAAAAGTGAGGAGTCTTAGTGTGTTTGTGTTGTGAAATCTTGGGCAATGGGAAAGTGACCAAGATAGAGGAAGTCATCATGATGGTGCCGAACCAAAAAAAATTAAAGAAGTAAAAAGGTAAAGTGAACATAGTCAATCATAGACAAGGAACTGTCAACTGTGAGTTCACTAATGTTAGGCAGTGCACCTTGTGTCGCAACTTGTATTTACTCTAGTTTGTTAAAAAAATAGTGTTGGGTGTGTGAAAAAAATACATGGGGGGGGTGCACTGTATGGTAGTTTAATACAGGCAACTTTATGGTGACAGATATGTGGTGATGATATTAGAGTGGTATTATATGGTGTTTTTGTGTATGTATGTTGTTTGGCAATAATGTGGTCTTGGTATACTATGGCTTTGATCAGTAACCATGATTATTGGTGATCGTTTGATTGGGATCAGGTATTTTCTTGCTCCCAGCACAATACAAATATAACTGACATCGTTGTAAAAGTCCCAACAAGAAATAAAGCTGTAGGGGCCCTGAAATTTCTGTTTACCGAGGTCCCTCATATGCTCGACCTAGGGACCGCATAATGCATTTACTCCCCATAACGCTGGGGCCAATTTTTTTTTTCCATTCGTTTTTCCCTCCTCACCTTCTCAGAGCCATAACTTTTTTTTTCAACCTGCATAGACACATGAGGGCTTTTATTTGCAGGGACAAATGTACTTTGTAATGGTAGGTCATGTCATCATACCGTAGAATATACTGGGAAAACGGGCAATGTGTAGTGTGATGATAAAATTCACAAGATGGTGGCAAAATGTGAAAAAACATATATTGCGGCATTTTGTGGGGAGTTTGTGTTTTACATCGTGCAATCTTCAGTAAAAATTGATGTGTCCACAGGTTGAATCGCAGCTGCCGGCAACGCTAAACGCAAGATTGTACGGTGTTCCGTTATGTTTTGTAGCGCTATAAAAATTCCAAATATTTTACTATCATTTGAAATTTGCACCGGCAGCGGCGGCATTTTCCTGGGCGACCAATTCTTTTTTTTAACAAACACCTATGGACTTTACCCGGCGTGAGGTGGGCAATTCTTGTGGGCTGGTAGAGTAGCTTTTTATGTGTTGCCATTTTTGGAAGTACATGGGAATTTTTTGTATTAAATTTATTACAATTTATTTAGAGACGTGAAATTACCCAAAAAGTAATAATATTGGCATTTGACAATGATAGTTTTTTCTTCCTAGCAGTGGTTCAGCGTACGTGGATGATGGCAGTTATATTTTAATTGATCTGAACTTTTTTTGGATGAAGCGATACCAATATATGTTTAACATTTTTAAATTTTTTTGTGAAAAAAAAATATTGGCAAAAGGGGTGATTTTGAACTTTTTAATTTTTTTAATTTTTTTACAACTTAAATTTTTTATTTTTTTTTACTTTAGACTTTTGAGTCCCGCCTTAGGGTGTGGCTTCACACATATATGGGGGAGTCATATTTTTGAAGCCAGTCTGAATGCATTGTATAGCTGCAAGATGCATTCTAGGGTGGTACGCTAATATGGCGTTTATCCCACTTCCTGCCTGGGCGCGGAGAGGAGTGTATAAAATTGAGAGTCATAGGCCGGGGTCATATGGGAAGTCCCCCTCTTTCACAAGGCTCTAGCTGCAATGTTAAATACACATCTTGACCCCGTCACAGGGGGCATCTGGCTGCGGTGGGGGGGGGGGGGGGGGGGGGGGGGGGGGGGGGGGGGGGGGGGGGGTCGTCTTAAGGGGTTAAACGAGCGCGGAATTGACATGCCGGTGCCGTTTCGCTGGTGCGCTGTTAATCCAGCCGGGGTGTTAGCTCTAGCAATTAGCAGCTAACACGTGGCCATAGATGCCAAGGTCTCCCGGCTTCTGGCAAGGACTCGTCCCGGCAAATTGGGGGTGCATGTCGGGCCTTCACACCCCCACCACCCCCCGACCAGTCAGACACCACCCTAACCCCCCCTCTCCCTCCCCACCGGGGCGAGTCATGCAAAATCTCCCGCCGGGCTAGCTACACGCAGGAGGTCCTGCCATGAGTGGTGACTGTGATCGATGGTGGGCGGGCCGGGCGGAGGATTCAGAGGCTCCTGACAGCAGCGATCATGAAGGAAAAAAAAAAAACAAACGTGGATAACATCATTAGCAGACCACACAGGCTCAAGGCCCTTATGCTGTCTATAGCAGCATTATCTTCCAGGAAGGAGTCGCACGCTTCTACTACTGTGAAGCAGGCAATAGCCGGACACTGGGGTAGTTATGCTATCTGGATTGAGTGAGGTATATCTGGCATTAATTTGTGTTTCGTGTCTGTTGAGCTGCAACCTCCCTGTAGCTGCTGGTGCTTGGCAGCCTTCCAGTAGTGAGCATGCGTCCACTATCTCTGGCCTGTCCCAAGATGAGTGTGTCTCTACCTGGGCCGCCGCTGGACACCTCCCTCATTCTCTTGACTTACTGACGCTATCGGTCGCACCATGCACTCGCATCCTCATTTCCCCTCCCTTCCGCCCTACCTTCTCTCTCGTCACGCTCCTCCTCACTGAGACTAGGCGATGACAGGATGAGAGCGTCTCGTCCCTGGTCTGTGTTCGCTGTCGTGTTGGAGAGCGTGTAGTGACATCTCCCTAAGAGCATTGGGCTAACAATGGGGGTCACTATCTGTGTTAACAACGAATGGGGCAGCTATAGCTCTGGCAAACAATGGGGGCACTAGCCTGGGCTAACAATGGGGCGACATACCTGCTAACAATGGGGGCACTAACGCTGGGTTAACAATGGGGGAGCCTGACCTGGCTGAGACATGGGGGCACTACCGTGGCAACAATGGGGCTACTACCTGGATAGATCAATGTTGGCACTATCAACTGGGCAGACAATGGAGGCTACATGTACATGGCTTAGACAATGGAGGCAACTACCTGGCATTACAGATGGGGGGGCACTGACCGTGGCTAACAATGGGAGTGCAACTACCTGGCTAACAATGGTGAGCACTACGCTGGCAACCTAGAGGAGGGCACTACTGGCAACAAATGGGGGGTCAGTCTACCTTGGCAACAATGGGGGAGCACTACTCTGGGCTAAAGAAGGGGGGGGGGGGGGGGGGCGGGGGAATTGGAGGGGGGGGGGGGGGGGGGGGGGCAGATGGGGCTTACTACCTGGCTACATATGGGGGCATTACTACCTGCTAAACAATGGGGGCACTACCTGGTCTAAGCAATGGGGTTGCATCATGAAACCTGGCTACAATGGGGGCACACTACCTGGCAAACAATGGGTGGGTGCACTATCTGGCTAAACATTTGGGGGGCACTATCTGGCTAAAAATGGGGGCACTATCTGGCAAACAAAAGGGGGCACCTACCTGTCTTACTAAGGGGTGCACCTACTCTGGGCTAACTAAGTGGGGCCACCTACTTGGGCTATACTAAGGGGGGCATCTACCTTGGCTACAATAGGGGGGCATCTACCTGGCGATACGGAATTTTTGGCTCTGAGCCTGGCTTACAGAGAGGGCATCTATAGTGGCTACTAAGGGGGCATCTACTGCCTTAAGGGGCACTACCTGGTTATGGTGAGGCTACTACCTGGCTTAGAGGGGCTATCTTGACGCTGGGCTTTCTTCTCGAGTGTTGGTTACAATTAGCCGTTATGCAGTTAGGGTGTAGTGGGTGTTGGCTTTTGAAGGGGCAGATGCTATAACCTGACAAGATGGGGCGTGTCCATTGTATCGGTAAATGTTTTGGGGCCACTGCGCGCTATTGCACGGCCGCCCACTTAAGTGATTTCCTGCTTATTTCCAGTGTTTCATATATATAAGTTGGTCCAAAACGGCTGAACACCGCGATGGCTATGTGATCTCAGATCTCAGCCCCTTATCGGCGTATTCAGGGATATACTCATGGACATCCAATTCGGTTAAGGGGTAAAAAGTACTTTATTTTGCAAATTATTGGGGCGGGGAAAATAAGTGTTTTGGTCATCCTACAAAGTGAAGGCAAGTATTTCTGGCTCGGTCACCTAGACGCTGTAACTTCTCATTAGGCTGTAGATTGAAATGGCTACCTGTTTTAACTGGTTATCGAGATATATAAAGACCACCTTAGTCGCACAAATTTCGCTCAGAACAGTCACCGATCTCTAAACTCCACTATGGTGAACGACCAAGAGCGTGGTCGAAGGACACCAGAAACAAAATTGTTGCGCCTAGCACATGGCTGGGAAGACTGATCTGGCAAAATAGGAAAAGCATCTTGGGTGAAGAAATCAACGTAAGGTGGAGGCAATTAAGTAGAAAATGGAAGACTGGGGTTTTCACGGCAGAGATCTCACTCCCAAGTGGGTCGAAAATGTATCGCAATATAACAGTGAAGCAAAAATCCGGCAGAACCTACACGGGGGGACTAGATGAATGACCTGCGGAGAGCTGGACCCAACAAAACAAAGTGTACCATCAGTAAGCACAAACTATACGCCGTGAGGGACTCATGATCACAAGCAGTGCCAGTACGTGTCCTCTCTGTCTTAAGCGCAGTACATAGTCACGTGGGGGAGGGGGGGGGAGGGAGTGGGTGGGTATTAGGGGGGGATGTGTGGGTGTGGGTGGTGAGGGGGGGGGGGCGGAGGGGGGGGTGGGCCCGGGGTGGTGGGGGGGGGGTGGGGCGGCCGGGGGGGGGGGGGTGGGGGGGGGGTGGGTGGGAGGGGGGGGGTGTGGTGGGTGGGTGGGGGGGTTGGGGGGGGGTGGAGGGGTGGGGGGTGGGGGGGGGGGGAGGGCGGAGGATGTGGGGGGGGGGCGCCATGGGCTACCAGTCGAGAGGCTTTGCTAATAATATAAAATATATAAAAAGATAAAAAGAATGCATTTGGATGATCCAAGGGCGAAGACTATTGGGAGAATGTCAGATGAAACCGAAGTAGAACTGTTTTGGAGTAGAACATCACCGTTGTAGTTTTGGAGGAGAAGAGAATAGCTGGATGTTATGGCGATGCTTCAACGAACAGGCATACTTACTGTGAAGCATGGAGTGTGCAACAATCATGCTTTGGGCTATTTCTCTGTCAAAGGGGACCAGCACGAGCCTGATCCGTGTACATGAAAAATGTAATGGGGGGCCCTGCATCTGTGAAAGATTTGAGTATGGCGTAAAGCCTCTATCCACTCAGGCAAGGGCATTGAGAGATGAAATGTGGTGGTGTTGTGTGTTGAGGTCTGTTCAACACATACAATGATCCCGAAGCATCGCCGACGGCCGGGGCAACGAAGAGTGCTAATCGTAAGAATGGCAGTTCAAGGTCCTGGAGTGGCTCTATGGCCCATCTTGCGGCAGATCTCGATACTGGCATAGAAAACCTTTGATTGAGTTGTAAAGTCCTGTGTTGGGCCCAGTGACAGTCCTAAAAAAAAAAACATCACTGCTCTTAGAGAGTATCTGGCATTGGAGGAATGGGCGCAACATTACCCAGGCAACAGGTTTGTGCCAACCTTGGAAACTTACAGAAGAACTCTTATGTAATTTTTTAGGTTTGACCTTCTGGGTCATTGCAAACAAAGGATATATAACAAAGTTAATGGAGTATGAACTTTTGATATTAGACCAATACCACGGTTATTTTCGACCATAATTTGCAAATAAATTCTTTCGAGGGTTGCTCAAACTAAGACAATGTGATTTTCGTAATTTGTTTTCATCATTTTTGTCTCTGGCATGAGATATTGAGTGTCTACCTATGAGAACGTCTAATAACTAGGCCTCTGCATCTTTTTAAGTGGGAGAAACATGCACAATTGGTGGGCTGACTAGATATACTTTTTTCGCCCTACTAGTAGCATTAAGCTAGGTGATATCCTATCATTCCAACTATTTCATCTATACTAATTCAGTTGTGTTTTAGTGAAATTTCAGCTAGCAAGACTAAATAAAATTTGACGCATACATATATACTCCCGGCAGTATACATAATGTGATGAAATGACATTTTTAAAGAAGCACATATCACATAGGTATTTCCAATGTCATTTAAACGCTGCATTCACTCCATAGCGATGTATGTTCTACCATTCCACTAAAGACTGCACATTCAGCCTGGGTGATTATGCATGTTTGATTCAATAAGAAGAAGAGAATTTTTTTCCCACAGAAACAAAATATTGGGCATGTTTGGATTTCAACTGTATTAAGGCTTTTTCTTCCCCCAGTTCAGTTTGCTGCCTCAACTCCGTATGTAAATACAAAAGGCAATGGACGATCAGGCACGTCTAGGTCACATGCCTGGTAAGCCCACCTGGATTTCTGGTAACTGTTTTCACTTCCACATTATTTGTAATATATGTTTTTTCTTTTTCATTCCTGCTTGACACTTGGTTCTTCTTTGTTTTTGTGTGTTTTGTAGATCTTTTCACTCTCATCATTTATCAACCTATTCTGCTAATGTATTAATGATGTTAAGTTGCAATGAGCTGTAAAATTGAAAGTCATCCCTTATTGGATAGTCTAGTAGTAGGAACATTGGTGAGAGGGTCTAAATGCCCTGAAAATTCAACGAGCTGCCGCTCGACAAGACGCACTGCCTTCCGTTCAGGGCATTTATCAAGCTAAAAATTACCTGGATAAGCCAGAAGGCTTTTGGAACAATATTTTGTGAACAGGTGACATCATAACAGAGATTTTTTGGTTAACGCTCCATTTACTGCCCGCAGGGCTCAAAGTTTTGATAGCCTCATATACCTGACAGATCAGCACACATTTTTTGATATTCTGACGTGTCATTTTATGTCAGATAATAACTCTTTGAATGTGATGTAAAGAGATATGTTTTCTCCTGAGACGTTGTGCTTTAATAGTAATGCAAGAATTTTGGTCCATGAGCAATTTGAAAAATGTATTGTTTTTTGCAAAGTTTAAAAAATATTTCTGGCTATAGTAAGCTCACGTAGATACATATATTCTCACTACACAAAATACGTTTAAGTAACTATGTTATCTATGTCTACGCATATGCTCTACTTTAAGGTGTGTTCATCAATTTTTAATTAGTCTCTTTTATTTTTTACAACATTATTAGCCCTTTAGAAATTTGCGTAGTAATTTTCAAGCATTTTGCGAGATAAAATTTTGGGCAACATAGATTTTTCTTTAGGGACCGAGATTCCAGTTCTGATGTTTGGCTTTTGAGGAAAGCCTGCATGATTAAGGGATACCGTGCCGTCAGCAAAAAAGACTCTAAGTCGTCGCATCTATAGAAACTTAAACGCCTCTTGAAAGGGGGCGATTTAGGGAGAGTTATTACGCTCACATATTAGGTGTTTCACAGAAATTAAAGGGGCCAAGTGGAGGTGACAGTTTAAAAATTTCACAATTTTTTGCAGATTTTAAATTTTTATCTCTCTTTTTATTTTGGGTTATTCTTGTAATTGCAATGAAATACAGTTAATATTTGATCGCATTGGGAGGGGGGTGGTGTGTGGTCACTCGCCACCGCCCCATGACTTCACCATCAACCCCCAATTCAAACCATTTATTTAGACGTCACAACATAATAAAGATTGGCCCATAGAGTGTAGGCAACAAATTGGCATCATGCGATGCCACAAGGCCTCAGGAATAGGAGGTGAGGACGGTCTAATGGAGCGTTTGGGGGTCTCCATTTTTCGAATGTACAAATAAAATATTTCTTTAAGCGCCATTAACAGGTTTTTTCTGACACCTTGTAAGGTGCATCAAACTTAAATAAACATCGCGACCTTAGAGAAATATCCGCATATTGGAAATCTACCAACCCTTTAAGGTAATATACTCGCAGGGATGTAATGAGTATATTTGACGCCAACAGGTGTTTTCACAAAATTCTTTATTGTTAGGGTTCTGTGAAAATTAAAAACAATTTATTTTTTTCTTAACAATCTAGCAAATTTTATGGCTGAATAAAGTTTTTCATTTTTACAAGATATATTCGCTGTGAATAACAGCACCCTAATAGATTTGTAAGCGAAAATTCTGTGCCTAAGAGTTCGGTAATACCCTTATATGTGGGTGCAAACTTGCTAATTTTGGTGAAAGCGCAGGGCATATAAGGAGAAGAGGCTCTATTTGGCTCTTGGAAGGCTAGATTTGTGGGTTTTAGATTGGGTGGGTAGTTTCGCATTTGAAAGCAAAGTTCTCCCAAAGTAGCAGAAACATTGTGAAACTTTCTATGAAGGTCACCCCATCCTGGAATATCAAGCACCACCGCTCTTCATAGGATAATCTTTTAGGGATGTATTGATGCAATTTTGAGGGCGTGCACAGGTGTTCCACATATTTTTTGTAGGCATTGGGCCATGAAAAGGGGAGTGAGGATGGCAGTCCGTTGTTGTTTTAGGGCATAATGTTTAGCAGCATACAGATATTTAGCGATTTAAACTAAATGGGGGTTGTGGTAGCAATTACATATCATTTAAATTTGAATATCGTTTTTATTTTTTATTACTTATACGTCGATATATGAAATGCATTATGTAAATGGAAATTGCGTTTTTTATGTTGATCATAGTCTCAATAGCCATAAACTTTTTTATTTTTTCTGTAGAATGAAGATGATTGAGGCTTGTTTTTTTGGTATGATGTTGATAATTTTTAATGGTACCCCGCGATTCATGGCGTAGCAGAATGACGCTTTTGATCACTTTTTATCATAAGGAGTTTTATAGAGGTTGGTTTTGAAGCAAAATGACAGCTATCGCTGGTAGTTTTTTTATTTTTTAAAGTGGTCATCATAGTGGATATAAGATGAACATGCTACGGCTTTACTCAGCAGGTGCAAAACAATTACCCTAATTTCTGTATATTTTTTTTAGTCTTCTAAATGCCTTTACATCAATTGAAAACACTTTATTGCCAAGAATGGGAACACACATTTTGCGATTGGCCGACAGTCTGAGAGCCCTAACTCTTTTATTTTTCTTCTGTGTAGGCAGTAGCTGTGATAGTTGGCTTTTTATTTAGCAGGATGAATTAACATTTTTATGGGTATCATTTTTGGGAGACAAAGCTTTTTGATTGCTTTTAACCCCTTGCGCACTACATTTGGGCGTCAAAAGCAT
Organism: Phyllomedusa bahiana; assembly: GCA_025379985.1. Lineage (NCBI taxonomy): Eukaryota > Metazoa > Chordata > Amphibia > Anura > Hylidae > Phyllomedusa > Phyllomedusa bahiana. Next base: position 43,833 of record JAODAL010007070.1, read on the forward strand.
ACAGCCCTAAGGAGCGGGAGAGTGAACTTCCGTCACGTCAAATGGACGGTAGTTGATCTACGCTCTGTTGTATCGCGTGGGCTATGCGGGCGAGCCCGCGCGCGAGGATCGATACGGCGTCTATGGGGAACCAAGCTGGTAAATTACCCCGTCTGGCTTCATGCCCCATCACCCTTACGGCCGGAAGTGAACATCCGGCCGCGGGGGTTGAAAAACGGTCATACATTGCCGGCATGGTTCCTGTCATGGCCGGCGATCATGGATGCCGCACGGCTAGTGAGAGTGAGGCCGCGTCGCTCTCCGTCTCGGCTACCCTAGACACCGCCTGATGCACTTGTCTGAATGCATCGGGTAGGTCTTGGTGACGTATCGACCATGTGGCCCACAATGCATTTGGGCGATGGTGTCTTCTCAGTTCCATGGCGCCTAGATGGGCATCAGGGGCAGTAATGCTGATGTGCAGCAGATCACAACCCCTCCTCTCCCCCCCCCTCCCTCTTCAGACATCAATTCTAATGATTATGCTTTTCTTCCCCAGGGTGGGTGATTTGCAGTTTACAAATCCGCACTGTGGGAACATTAAAAAAATGTAAAAAAGTAAAAAATAAAAGGTAAAAAAAGAGAAAACACAAACAAAAAATAAAATTAAATAAACTACATATCACTTGGCCCTTTCCCGCCTTTACAATACGCCCAATGCTGCGACGCCAAAAAAGATCAAAAATAAATAAAGTACAATCCCCATATTTGGTATCGCCGCGTGCGTAACGATCCACCCTATAAATTCTGTCATTGTTAATTAACCCGTATGTGTGATACGCCATGAGAAAAACAAAAACAAATAAACAGTGCAGCGAGAATTGATCAGTGATTTGTTTGGTGCATGCCTGTCAGCACATCTTAAAGGGAATTAAAAAGTGTGGCGATCGAAAAAACTCATTATAAATGCCAAAGATGTACCAATTAAAACGTCAGTTCATCCCACAAAAAAAAAGTTCGTTGGACTCGTGAAATTAGCTCGTAGTATTAACGGAAAAGATAGAAAAAAGTTTTAGGGCATCTGAACAGAAGACAGCGAGTGCTATAAATATTATTTCACACATAAGAAACACTATTTTTTTTTTAAAGTGCTTTCCAAATTAATAAAAAACTATATAAATAAGGTATCACGTAATCGTATCGACCATGAGAAGAAAGGGCAGAACTGGTCATGGATAGCTGGCATCGGTGATTGCTCTTGAAAAATATAAAATAAAAAAGCACTTAGCTAGGGATTGGTCAGTATTTTCTTCACCATGCCTTCCAAAACATGCGAATTTAAAGACTGATCAAAAAGTCATGGTCCCGCCGCAAAAATAGATACTTCAGTAAAAACGTCTAACTCATCCCGCACAATTAATAAAAAAAAAAAAAAGCCGCTAGCACAGACTCCGTAGACACAGAAAAATAAAAAAATTATGGCTCTCAGACATAGTGGCTTATGGCAAATACGTGTTTTCCTTTTGTTGAATAAAAAGTGATTTTGTTGTGTAGAAAACAGTCAAAAGCACTAAAAAAAAAAAGGGTACAAATTGGGTATCTCTGTGAATCGTATCGACGCTGCTGAGTAATTACTTAGCACTGTCATGCTAATGACTGGGGCACGTTGGACGGCGCTGTTAAAAATAAAAATAAAAAAACACTACAGAATTTGGCTGTTATTTTGTTCAAAATGCCTCACAGAAAACCTTAATGGAAAAAGTGATCAAAGCTAGGCGATTATAGCCCCGCTCATAATGGTAACTATTAATAAACGTGCAACTGCATGCTCGCATCAAAAAAGCAAGGCACCTATAATCAGGCTCCTGTATACAAGAAAACTGAAACGTATATGCTACTCAGTAACAGGGAGTCAACCATTAAACGCGAATTTTTTATAAGGACTAGTTTCTATTGTGTGAAAAGTAAATAAAACATTAAAAATAACTATTAGTTGATATCAAATGGCTATATGCATTGGGTGCATATTTGTACTGACCTCCATAGTTAAAGATAAGCGCTGTCATTGATACTGGTGGAATCGGCTGTAAAATAGAAGCCCAAAAAACAATGGTGGAAGCTTGGCGTTTTCCGCAACAGTTTTCATAGCCAGATGCAAAAAAAAAAAAAAACTTTGGAAGGGGGGCACTTGTGGCACCCCTAATAAATGTACAATAACACCCCTAGATGTGATAGTCTATGAGGCGGTGCTGAATCCGAAAATGTGGTGGACTATCTTGGTAAGGTTTCACCTGTTCTGGTATGTTTGGGGCTTTGTAAATGCTGACATGGTTCCCACCATAAATCTGGCGTATCCAAAATGCGGGCAGTAACCACTCCTCATCCATATACGTCCGCATAGCCATGCGGCCCAACACAGGCAGTTTACACCCTACATGTAAGGGTATTGGCCGAACATGGATAGAATATTGCGTAACAATTGTTTCTTGGTTTTTCTTTTAACGGGCAGGAATGCCTTGTAAAAAATTATAAAAAATATGTTCAGGCTAAAATTGTCTAGATTATGTGGGACAAAAAGTGTTTTTTTAAAATTTTCACAGCCGTAATAGCTCTAAAAATTATTGTGACACATCCTTGGGTGGTCGATATCCTCACTCACACCGATGGATATATTCCTTAAGGTGTGTATTTTCCAATTTGGGTATTTTGTAGGGGAGTTATTAATTGTTTTAGGCACCTTAGGTTGTCCGCAAAACTGAAATGGCCCCGCTAAATAAAATTCGAAATGACAGATGAGCGATCCCCCTAAGTCGCAGTAGTGGGGGCTCCTCTATTCTAGGGGCTTGTGGGTTGAGCCAAATATGCACTAGGGCCACATATGGGTATGAAGATCTGCTGAAAATGGCTAGAAATCTGGGGGAATCAATATTAATTTGGCATTTCCTCTGATCACAATTTACCGTATTCCTTAAGTGAATTATTGCATAAAAAATTGAAAATCTAGCAAAAAAGTAGTAAATTTTGAAAGGCTTCAGCCTTCACTGTTGCTTTTAACATTTTCATATGTACTTTATATAACTTCCTAAACTAAGTGGTAGCGCTGAGACATGAGTCTATTTGTTAGACTTGGATACTTGTAAAGGGGTGTAGTGGTTCTTAGCATGAATTGTCATTTTATGGGGGGTATCTTAACATACAGTGTCAAATTTCAAAGTCGAGACGTGGTGTAGGAACTTGGTAGCTGTGTCCTCTGACAAAAATAGTGTCTTTGGCAAATTTGTGAAAATTTGTAAAATTGCTACTTGAGAAATTTCTAATGCCCCTCAATACGTAAAAAAATAAAAGAACATTTTAAAAAAATAAGTGCCAAACACTGACAGCTAACATACTGAGTAGATAGCTAGTTGCGTTTGTATTTTATGTATGTTTTTTTTTAAATATTATGAAACTAACTTTTTTGATTAGGAGATAACATAGGTCTGTTCGTGTGTACATGCAGTAAATTTTATATTTGAAGTTTAAAATTTGGTAAATTTTTTCAAATTTTTCACGATTTATTTGATATTTTCTTCACGTAAATAAACAAAGCATTGATGTTGGACCCAAAAAATTTTTTCTTTACTATCTTAGAAGTATAATTGGTGTCAATCGAGTAAAACGAATCTCTGAATCACAGGATACGGTTATGAAAAATAAAAAGGTGCTAAAAAGTTTAGTGTCTCACAGTAAATGACACATGGACAGATTTCAAAATGGGGGCATCTGTCAATGATGAGGGCCTGAAACTGGCTCCGGCGGGTTTAAGGGTTTAAATTATGTTTTGTGGAAAGGCATGGTGAAGCAAATACAGTAACTACGTGATCAAATTAGTTTTAGTCTGATTTGTTGATATTGATCACATGTCGATACCCATTATTGAGAAAAGAAGGGCGTGGTTTCCATATAAAAAATATAATATATATAAGTTATCATACTCGAGGATAAAGCTGCGACTTACATTCTGCATACTCACATTTTTTTTGTGGCTAAAAAAAGCCCTTCCTAACACGATGTCAGCCCGGTCTCATCGATGTAGTAGCAGCTGCAGATACTATTTGCGGTCGGCTTTGAGAGTATCCTGAGGCAGCAGGCATGCGTGGCTAAGGGAGTCAACACGGCTGCCTGTCGTTGGGTTGTTAACAAATCGAAGCCCACTTGTTCCAAGAAGAAGAGCGGAGCGCAATGAGAGCCTATGTCAGGTAAGCAGCTATGGGAGAGAGGTGAGTGCTGTACTTTATTTAATTTTTAATGTCGACGCTGAAACTACCATTTTGGGCCATCTAGTTGCATAATGAGTAACCTTGCACATATGGAGGACATTTACATCCCTTTATTCCATGGGCTATAGGGGGTACATTTCCATGCCTTCACTTCTGCTGTGGTGGGACATTTTTATTCCTGCCTATTGTGACGGTTCTGGAAGTGATCCACAAGGAGCCGACCGGGCAGCGAATATGGCGTAAGCCGCGACATTCTAGTGGATGTGGACATCTAAGTGGGACCCTGGAATATCCACAGAGACACGCCGGCAAAACGGGATGGTCTTGCTTGCGCGCGGGTGTAGCCACCAGGTCAGTAACGCGTAGACTGGCGGGGTTTGCCTAGCGGTGGCGGCCCAATGGGTAACGCGGTAGGCAAGGAAGGCAGGCATGCTCGGTAGTCGTGGACAGGCCAGGAGGTCAAGACATGGAGAATGCGGCTCTGGTTCGGGTAACGGTAGATCGCATCTCATGCATAGGAGGTCTCAAGCATAGGGCGCATGGACTAGGTGCGGCATATGTCAGTTACGGTTTGTGGGCGTAGCACGAATACGCACGAGAGAGTGAGTACGAACATTCAACACGATAAGCAAGACAGGTTTGCTGGGTATTGTCACACAGTATTAAATGAATAAAGAAAAAAGACAAGATCAGGAACACTATAAGGAAGAGCTTCACGGAGGCAGGGTGACAACGGGAGATATAACAAAGGGATCCGGGCGCGGGCGGCCGGAAGGGGCTGGACTAAATAGATAGAGCAAGTGGGCGCTCGGGAGCAATGACTACAATTTATCCGGCACACTGCCCCTTTTAAATTCAAACTGGCCGCTACGCGCGCGCCGCCTAGGGGCGAGCTATGCCCAGAGAGACGGACCTAGACATAAGCAGGAGCGGCGGCCGAGTAAAGTGAATCCTGTCTAATGGGGCCTGGGGGGGGAGGGAAGACACACGAGCGGGTACTTCAGAACGCCGAGCGTGCGGGAGCGGGGCTCCGGGCTGGAAGTGCAGGTGGCACGGAGAGCGCCGTGCAACCCAGGGACAGTGTTGCAGGCAAGGGGCGTCCTGTACATGACACCTATATAAATAGTATTATATATATAATATAATATATAGTATGTAATAATTAAAGTACGATATATAATACTGTGTGTGTGTGTTATGTTGTTGTGTTTAAATGACCAGTTGTGTCAATGATGATTCCTATTGTGTAACACAATCAAAGAAGCGCCAATTCGCCATAATATCAGTAGCGTGTTATAGTCATTGTGAGTGCCATAAATATTACTCAGTAGCTGGCTGCATTTCCTACCCTAGGGGTTTTAGCTCGAGTCGAACTAGTTTTCCCCATTTTTTGTGGTACAATATTATGGTTCCTCACGGCTTTTATATTCGGGTATGCTAATACGTCAAGTATATATGGTATGGTTTTTTTGATTTTGTATAAACAATATTTATGCATCACTATATTCTGGATGAGTCCATAACTCGTTCTTATCTTTACATAAGGCAGAACTGTTTAAGGGCTTTTGTTTTGTGGAGAAATGAAGCTGACATTTTTATTGGTACCTATGTCCAGGGACTTTGGAATTGATAAATGAATTGTATTGATTGGCATATTTATTTCAATGTATATGTAGCTAGGTCAGAGATGAATGAAGAATTCAATGACTTTGTTTTATTATACGGTGTTGCGTCCGCTTGAGGTGTTAAATAACGTGAGCAAGATTACATGGGTAGTGTTGACACACATGGCGATTGCAAATATGTGTACTTTATTTTTTATAACTCAGACAGGTTGTCTAAAAATTTTCCAAATTTATCAAAGTGCCAAATTTGGCACATCTTTAAACTTGTCTAGCTTTTTTAGGCCAACTATTATTTGGTTTCTTTGTTGTTGCACAGTTGTGCCACAGTTGGTTTGGCACTGTTGTGGTGTTATTTTGGGGAAAATAAAGGCAGTGCAGCCTCTTTTCCAACTAAACTATGCCTGTCTTCAGCAAATCCATGCTCCCTTTTAGAGTCATTCACAAAACGTGTATAAAGCACCTAATAAATGAATGTGGGTTATGCAGCAAGACAATGACCCTAAGCACACAAGTCATTGTACCAAAGAATGGTTAAAGAAGAATAAAGTTCAAGTTTTGTAATGGCCTAATCTTAATCCAATAGAAATTTTGTGAAAGGACTTGCAGTGAGCAGTTCAATGGAGGAACCCACCAACATAACAGTTGAAACTGTTTTGTGCAAAGCAGTGGACTAAAACTTCTCCTACCTGATAGGGAGAACAAACCAACAAATACCGGAAATGCTTAGATGCATCTATTGCTGCACAAAGGAGCCATACCAGATATTGAAAGCAAAGGTTCCCATACTTTTGTAACTCACAGATAAGTAATATTAGATTATTTTCTTCAATAAGTAAATGACTAAGCCTATTTGTCAGGATGCATGCCGCAGTCCCCACTCTGGACCGCGGACGTGCTCATGTCAGCGCTGCCGTATCCCACCTGTCAGCGTCTATTCACCTCTCCACGCTCCTGCTCCACTTCTGTCTCCTGCCTGTGATGCGCATACCTGGGCAATGACGGACCACGACTAGGGACTTCCTGTCTGTGCTCAGGGTAATTTCATTGATGTTCCTACATTGATCCGAACCTCTGCATTGCTGCTGTATGTTATTTTCTGCCGCTTGGTTCCAGTGTCTTCTGCTATTGTACCTGCCGTCACTCCAGTCTACTACCTGCTGCTCTGCCTGCTGCCGCACTTCTACGCCTTGCACTTTGGCTGTCACCACAAGCGGCTATGTCAGGGGTAGTAACCTAGGAGTCCCCGGCAGCCAAGTTCAACCACCTTTGCGGTGGGCTCTGATGTATACTGAGGGGCTCCTTAAACTCCGCTCCCTAGCATAGTCTGCACCATCTCTTGTGTTGATCCAGAGAATCCACCACCAGCATACCTGCTAACTGTTAGGTTATGTTCACACGGTGTAATTGCGTGGACGTATTTCGCCCGTAATTACGCCGTGTGCTCGGGAGCGAGGGCGAGCCGGCAGCCCGCTGGTCCCGTAGACTTTCATTATTCACGGCGCGTATTCGCCGGGAATAATTGACATGTCACGTCTCTCCCCACTCGCCGTATTGTGCGAGCAGGGAGAGGAGACGTAATCCATTATTCTCTATAAGAATTGTGGATTACCGTAATGACTGGGACGTATCTCGCCCCGTATTTCGCACAGCACGGAGCAAAATACGGGGTGAGATACGTCCCAAAATAAGCCGTGTGAATATAGCCTTACAGTACAAACGGACCATGGATCCTGCCAGACTTCCACTGTATTGCAGCAATAATAACTCGTCAAGGAGTCCGTCTGGAGCAACTTTTTCAGATGCTACAGTCCATCTCCAGACATCTCTCTGAAGCTGCATCTGAACCTATAAGGCACAAAATGAGATCTACTAAATCACTCCTACCACCATCTAAAAATATAGCCATGGATACTTCACATATGACAAACTTAATTTTATGCAAATGTATTTATAGCTACTTATAACAATTATTGGTAGCAGAACTACGGAGTTAAAAGTTTTGAGGCACATTTGGCTTACATGTTTTACTTAATTATCTTCCCAAATAGGCCATGGCACTCAGATAATATCTGTTTTTGCAATTTACTCTAGATCTAAAACATTTCGAAACTTATTCTGCTGAAGTTAAATTTGGATACCTTAGCCTGAGCTATAAGGTTAATGAAGAAATGAGAAACTCTTTTAAAATGTTATCTGTATCTGTGGGTTCTTGTCAAAGACATCATTTAAGGGCATTTTTGTTTGTTCCCAAGATACAGATGGGAATATGTTGTGTTCAATCAAAATATGCACTGATACTTTGCCTATTATGGCTTGGTTTATATTCCCCAAGAGAAATAAATTCTGTTTTAGGCATTAGAGAGTTTTCAAAGACTTTCAGTTGTGCAGTCAGTAATATTAGAACAGAAAGTGGAATTCGTAGATCTCAAGATTGTGCCATTTGCAAGACTTTTAATACTTGTTGTGTTGTTTGTATTTCTAGGGAAAACAAGGTCTTCTACTGTGTTACAAGATAACAAAGGACTGATTTTAGTTATGTGAAAACTGTAAATGTATTTATTGTTAAATCTATCTACAATACAAAATGGAGTTGTTTCCTAACCACAATGTAAACGGTCAGTTTGTACTGTAACGGATGGAAGCTGGATATATGTGGATCCTCTGGGTCACCATGAGAGATGGAGATGTTAACTCCGCCAGGGAGGGGAGTCTAAGGGGCCCGCGGTCTTCCCCGGAGCCCGCCACAAGGCTGGATGGACTTAGCAGCGGTGAACCCCAGGTCGCTACACCTGAAGTTGCTACTCGCAAATGCAGCCAAAGTGCCAGATGTAGGACTGTGAAATAGGCAGAGGTGACGAGTCACAGTCAGGTAGCAACCAAAGACAAGTAGCAGAGTCCCAGGCAGGTAGTAGACAGACATGGCGGCAAGTAACAGCAGTGCAGGTAAATGCAGGAATCAGGACATCAGTAAATGCAGGTAAGAGACAGCAACCAGATGTCAGGATCAATGTGGAGACATAACAAACTGACCCACAGTACAGGCAGGAAGTTCTTTAAAGGGGTGTGCTACAATATTGGGTAATTAAATGTCTCTTTAAAAAACAAGCAGCCCCATAGGAGATTGTTCATTACAAAAGGACCTACAGGAATTTTTGAGCTAGGACAGTGGGCACTGGGAGGTGCACAGCTTCAACAAATGTTTTATAGCAGCCGGACCTGTGACCTTATCTTACTGGCTTCATCTAATGATCTCATCCACCTTTGAAGACAGGTCACAATCAGCCCCTTCCCGCACAGCAGAAAAGCGTTCATGGTTAGTGTGGGAGAAAAGGAGGGAGGAGTCTGGATTCTATTCCGTCGCCCATGGAATTCACCCGTTTACCTGCTAGCATCCTGCTCTCCACAGAGACAGGGGATTAGGTGGGAAAAATTAAGATGTAACAAAATCTCCTTTGTGGACTCAAATTCAATGTCAGTGGAGTGTAACTATAATAATACTTTCAGAACATTGTGGGAACCAAGGTTTTTTATGGGGTGTGCTGTACAAAATAGGGACACCATCCTGAGTAAACAGACTTTGCAGAGTCGATGCATCTGTTCTAGAGAGGGATTGTTAGGTTGTTGGCTGAAGATTGTGGCGTATGTAAGCTAAAAACATGAGGTATAGTGCTTCGCCCACGTTTATGCATTCCACCTGCATAGTTCTTCTTAGGCAGGCCAGGACACAGGGTTAACTCTGGCAGGAATGTACCCCTGCTGGGGAATCTAAATTTGTTAAAAAGCGTCACCGTCCGAACTCAATTGTTCTATCATCCCCTATTGCCCCAGATTTTGAACTGTGAGTGCCTTGTTTTCTTCCTTGTTTTGTATTTTAAATGACTGCACATAAATTTTGTATGCTTTCATTGAATTTACATACTGGTGGGCGGATATTACTCCTTCATGTAACGGGCGGATAGCTTTCCTTTGTCTGAGGGAGGGGGAAAGAGGGGGGAAAAGGGAGAGAAGCTAGCAGTCCCTCAATTCAACTCCCCTTTACAACAAGGCTGAATATTAATGAGACAACTCCTTTAAGTCCTAGGTGGTGAAAGATCATTGGCCAGGTAATTAGGCATTGTCTCTTTAAACTTCAGCAAGCCAGCACACGCACGCCCTAAGGAGGGGATGTGCACACACAGGACACTGGCAGCAGCGACACCTGGAGCAGGAGTGAGGGGCGGGGATACTGCTGGGAGGGGGACAGAAAGGGGCCCCAACAGGAACACGAGCATGTCGCATCTGGACGGGGGCTCGGCGTGGACCAAACAGTACTCCCCCCTCCTAAGCCCCACTTCTTTCCCGCCCAATAAATTTTTCAGGTAAGAACAGGAACTCAAATCAGCCTTCTTTCTTGACCATGGATGTCAGCAGCAGGAACAGAGCTGATTGGCATGGTTGGAGGTGGGTGGGATTGCACCAAACAGGGAGGTTTGAGGCAGTGTGATTGGCATTACCGTCCCCAATGGGCAACCTCACCCGTTTAACAATACAATGCTGGAGCATGCAGCTGTAACCACGGGAGACCCAGGAGAACTGTAGCAGTGGAACAATTAAGAACGTAAAACAAGATCTTTCCCTTTTGGGGGCCCCTCAAATTGTCATCATGCTTTGGGACGGAACAGAAAAGGTTCTTTCAGAATTTTTCCATTGATGGAGGAAAACGCAGAGGCTTTTCTATGCGGAAGACGGACAGGCGGTACTTGTAAACAAGAGACGCATGGATAACGATCCCAGTAGAACCTGAGTCCGGATAGCGGACCTAAAACAGAAATCGATAGAACTGAGGTTGGGCCGGGTTTAGATGAGGAACAGAGATGTGTTCACCCAGGGTTGACTTACCCACAATGTCTAGATAGGGATTCCCGGGGCGCTGCACAGTGCTGCCACAGTACGGCACAAGTTCAGTCTGTGGTAGTGAGTGCGTTCCTCCCACGTTATATGAACACTGTCCACCTGCATAGGTTCTTCTTGAGGAAACGCAGGTGCCGGGTGAGGGAGACTTGGGAAGACAGGTGCAGGACGAGAAAGACTGCGAGGCCAGGAGGATGTAGTCTGCTGGTGAAACTCTAAATTTCTGTCTAAAAAATAGATGTCAATCCTAGTAGCGAGAGCAATGAAGTCATCCAGGGAAGTTGGTAGATCATCCCATCAAGGCCCTCCCATAAAGTTGCCACCAGGGCCTCATTATTCCAGGCAAGCTCGGTGGCCAATGTGCGGAATTGAATGATGTGTTGGCCCACCATAGAATAGTCTTGTCTGCAACGGAGCAAAGAAGATGCAGCAGATATATTGCGCCCAGGCTGTTCAAAGACTTTACAGAAGGTGCACAAGAATTCCTGAAGATTCACGGTCAGCGGGTTCCCTCGCTCCCAGAGGGGTGAGGCCCAGGCCAAAGCTTCACCTGTGAGCAGGCTGATAATGAAAGCCACTTTGGTTCGATCAGATGAGAACTGATTTGTCAGGACCTCAAAATGGATGGTGCACTGATTGAGATCACTATGGTAATAGGAGGGCAGAGGTAGATGCACGCTGGGACTGGCAATAGCAGCAGGAGGTAGTGCTATCACAGGTGTAGGTTCAGACATAACCTCAGCGAGACATGCAATAAAGGACTGACCCATTCAAAAAAGTTGCTCCAGATGGACACCATGACGGGTTACCATGGCTGCGATATGCTGAATGCCAGACAGGGACACATCGGCAGGATCCAGGGTCAGTTTGACGTAAGGGGTCTCGTACTTAACGGGTTTAACCCGGGTATATGTGGTTCCTCTGGGTTACCACGAGAGATGCTAACCATGCGTGGGAGTGGAGTCAAAGGGGGCCCTGGTCTTCACTGGAGCCCACCAAAGGGGGCGGGACGACTTAGCTGGGGAAACCCCAGGTCGCTACCCCGACGGCAACTTTGGTGACAGCTGGATCCGGCTGAAAAAAAATTCCCAATAGCAGAGGTGACGGTCACAGGCATAGCAACCAAAATGATAACAGAGTCCCAGGCAGGTAGTAAACGCAGGTAACAGACAGCAACCAGAGGTCTGGATCAATGTGGAGACATCATCAAACATCAACAAACTGACCCAGAGCATAGGCAAGGAGTTCCTTATGTCCCAGGTGGTGAAAGGTCATTGGCCATATAATTAGGTACTGTCTCCCCTTTATTTTTCCTCCAAAATATTTACAACTGGTTGTTACCATACACTTCTTATTCATTTCCTATACATAGTCTGGCACCGCACACAATTTGGACAAAATCATGAAATGTACCCATTGGCTCACTTGTACCCACAAGCATGCTTATTTCCCCACTGCCGCCAATTGTGCCCCACACCCTTTATCAAGTTGTTGTGGGTTGCTTCACTGCTTTAACTATTTTTTTTATAAAATTTATATAGTTGTAATAGTACCGACCCGCTAAAAAATACTCCAGTATATGCGTAAAAAATGGAACCTAAAAAACTATAGCGAAATACTGTTTTTTTTCCCCCATTTTCTGGGGCCAAATCAAAAAAAAACTGAAGCCCCCTTTGGGGCCAAATTGCACAATGCGTCCCAAAAGCCAAACAGCACTCCCTCATTTGTATGCATTGCTTTGTACCCAAACAGCAGTCTACACCCACATATAGTACAAGTATATGTGGGTGTATTTTCTTACTTGGCAGAAATTATGTAACAAATTTTGGGTTGCTTTTTTCTAGAATTCCATCAGAAAATGAAAGATTTTCAGCTAAAACTGTATATTATTGACAAAAATTTATTTTTCGTTTTCACAGCCTAATGCTGAAAAAATTAGAGAAAAACCTGTGGGGTCAATATACTCACTACACCCTTGGATAATGGTTGTATTTTCCAAAATGAGGTATTTTTTGGAAGCGTTTATTAAGTTTTAGCACTTAAGGGCTCCATCTTGTGCTGTAATTAGCAGCTGAAACCCACCAGCTATTTATCCCGCTATAAAGTACCTTACCGTCATCAGGACGTACTCATACATTCAATTTCGGTAAGGGGTTAAGGGGGGCGGTTCTTTTTTAGATGGAGTCATTTATGGGGGTGTCTAATTTACAGATACCTCAAAGCCACAACAGAACTGGACTGATCCCTAAAAAAATCTGTGTTGCAAATTTTCTTCAAAATTCCTACTAAAATCATAAGCCCTCTAATGTAGTGGAAAAAATAAAAAAGAAATTTACAAAAATGACTTCAATATAAAGTAGACATACTGTATTGTGGACGCTAGGTTATAAACTTTTTTGTGTGACATAACTATCTGCATACCTTTTAGAACTTTGATAATGGAAACTTTTCAAAATTTTCACAATATTTTCATATTTTTCAAAATTTAAAAAGGATTTGTTACGGGAGAGTAAAAGGAAAAAGTCCTTAGCTAAGTGTCCCTAATGCTATCGCTCAAAAGCCTAAAGCCTTCCTCTCAAATATGTCCCTTTCTAAAAACTAACCCAAAATAAGAACGTGGCTTTTAGGCCCCAATGATTCTGGGGGGGCTAAACAGACTCAGACAAACCCCAAAATCCATATAAAAATACAGGTCCCAAAAAAAGGCAAAACAAGACAAGAAATAAGATAGTTCAAGTTGACACAAATGAAGGGACAACATCCCAAAAGAGCAATCCCCACAACAGAAAACAAGAAAAAACTACCCAACTAAATCCAGCCACCATTTCTCTGAGCTTTTTAAAGTTCTAATAGCTTTGGGGGTGGGCCAGGTCAACTGATAAGCAAGGATCCTGAGCAGTTGCCATGCAACAAACACAGACAACACTATAGATATAACACAGAAACTCCTTCTGACCTAATAAGCAAGAGAGGATAAAATGGCAGGAGAGCTCCTGCTATTAGCAACTGAACTACCGGGAGTCTAAGTTGTGCAGTTATCATACAAATATTAAAAAGTGGCCAAATTATGGCCATCTAAAACTAACCTTAATATAACAAGACACATAACTAATGGAAACCCAAAAGGATTCTGCTCTCTACTTGGAGAGGGCTTACGATAGTTCTGTGATTTTGGATAAACCTTTGGGACAAAAAGCACAATTTTGGGCTTGTACAAAAATACCCTGATAAAAATACTGAAAATAATAAATATTAAATAAAAAAAAAAAAAAAATAAAGTAGATAGATACTCATCCTTTCCCTTTTCCCCATTTCCCTTCGTCTTTTTACCATCTCTGTCTTCCCCTTTTCTTCTTGGGGTGTTTTCATCACAATTTGGGGGTTTTCAGAGGTCATGTGACGCTTCATGATATCATCGCTTGGAAGTGAACGGCTCCAAACACTCTTGTCAGGCAAAGCACGTGAGCAACACAGCTGACAATTGTGATGAACCCGGGCCGTGCTGAAACTACTCTTTTACACCGGACAATCCCTTTTAACACACAAAGTTTACACAAAGGGTGACATGTCTCATTAGTGCTGCACCGTTTTTGTGGTGTATTTTGCGCCAAAAAACTGTTGATGCTTTATTCTCTCTATTAATGAACTGTAGTACACTAAAACTAGGCGCATTATTCGCCAGCCATGACACATTTGAATGCACCTAAAGTGGCCATCAAATAGCAGCAATAATATCTATGCACCTAATTTTTCTATGCGCCTAATTGGGGGCATTAATTATATATGCAAGGTATATCACCGCCAATTTTTTTACAGGTTCATTTTTCAGGGGACTATACATATTTAAAAGCACCTTAAAACTGTCATGGCGGTGCCTCTTTTCTGACATGTCATTCTAAATGTTGAAGCACTTTCATGGTCATTCACCTTTAAATAAGTTTATAGAATCTTTTTTGTGACCATCACATATTTTTTAGCAAAAGTAATTTAATTAAGTTATGTATCAAATAAGGGGAAATTACTTTGGAATTTAAGAAACCAGTAGCTTCAGGTTGGTAAAAAACAGATTGGAAGTTTCATTTGTCTTCTTCATCAATGCATACAGAATTCTTACCCTCCAGCAAAGTAAAAGATTATCCCTTAGGATGTGCAATGGAATATTTACCTGTACTTACAGATTTATTCATCCATTTTTTAAGGCACTACTCTTCAGTGGGGGTTTTATGAATTTGGATTTTGCACTACAAATCTCAATAAGAAAAGAATTAATGTTTTTCCTTAATGTTATATCTTACGGGAACTAAACTGCAGCTGGAGTTGTCAAACACATGCATTTATCTCCTGCTGCTGTTTACATTTGAACAAAACGCCAAAAACATTATTTTGCCATCAATTTAGATTTAACTGTGGCAGTTATTCATTTCTCCCCAGAATAAAACATTTCAGACTCTATTGGCATTGGTGTTACAGGATCCATGACAGATGTGACAGATCTGCTATGATCCAGCTTGATTTTCTTGATGGATCCTAAATGACCTGCCATGATTAATCATGATCCATTGGGGTCAATTCATGTTTGCTTCTTGTTGATTTATAAAGGACCTGCCAAGTATATTCCAAGCAAATGTTTTTTAACTGGATGAAATAGTGCAGTTTTTATGGGAAAAAATAATACACCCTTTAGTTGTACACAGTTTGTTTATTTTTCTCTATCATTTCAAAGTTGTTTAGTTCTTCTTAAAAAAGTCTTATACACGTAGGTCCACATGTATGAAAACTGCAACCAATCAGAACACGCCTTTCATTTTATATAGTGTTCTGGAAAAATGAAAGGGATGCTCTGATTGGTTGCTATGGGAAACAAATTGAATTTTAGACCTAGACAGTTTTCTTACATGTGGACCTTAGATTTAATAATTAGGTGAACATATAAAGCAAACACTGGGATAATTAAAACGTATGTTGTTTCTCTAGTGCTCAAGTTCAGCATATTATGAACTCCATTGATTGATCATTGAGAGGTGTTGATGAGAAAAGTTTGAGGTAGATGGGTAGTCTCTAAAAATAATTTCAAAGACATGGGTTGTGAGCTTATGGCTAGGATCTCAAATCTAGTACTTTTTGTGCCATGTGCCATACCAGAGAGGCAGCAGGTAAACAATAGGATCAAAAACTAGTGTGGGAAATAGGGCTTTGGGATCTCTTAGAATTGGTATGAATTCTCTTTTGATGTCAGACTCTAGAGTAGGTACAATTGGCAGTTGAATTTGGAGGATACAACTGTGCACAGAGATAAAATGGGTAGAAGGCTGGAGTTTAAACTAGGAATTAGACTGAGGGCAGCTACACATATATACTGCAAGATAGTATAGACCATGAACCTGGACTTATTAATGGACTTAAGGGTGATGCAAACAGAGGACTTATAGTGTGCTGTCCCACCTAACTGGGACCATCTATTACATGTGTAGTCATGTTATGTTTATTATATGCTATGTTGATGTTATGCTGCCACCCTGTGGCCATTGTTTGCAACTGTTTGTATGGCTATGTTGGATGATGATGTAACTCCCATACTTCTTTGCTTCATGCTCCTCTTCCTGTTCTGTGAGGTCACATCCTGCCTCATTGCAGCTGTGTCTCTATCTTGTTCAGACATGTTTGCACAGAGCTGAGAGGAGAATTTGTTTTAACCGCATATATTGTTACCTCCTGCATTTTATCTCAAGGTACAGTGAATAAATACCTGAAGCACATCTATTACATCCTTCTTACTGGATCTCCACATTGTTTGCAAGGGGATTAATATAGCGAGTTCAATATCTATCATTCGTTTGTACAGAGACAGACTTCTCTCCTCTATAAGGGACTTCTCTAACATGACACAATAGAAAGAAACGAAAGGTCAGCTCATCCCAAGAATAATCCAGCTTCAATGGTGGAATCAGCACGCATTCGTCTAGAGCCCAAGACGTAATCAGAATGTTCCTCAAAAAAACGTGTGATGCAGCGATAACCACCAGAAATAGATATAATAAAACTTGAATCCTTTTATTTAGAATGTAATAAAATTGCGAGCGTTCCCATATGCATGAATAGCATCAAAACATGGAGACCGGCTTATGCGTTTCGGGTGTCTAATCACCCTTAGTCATAGCATACAGACATAACAAACCAAGCACTCTTATATACCATACACAATAAAATCATTGGTTAATTACCTGAACGTCATTCTCCGCACATATGGGAGCTCCACTCCTGAGTGCCGACTCAATACGTAACTGCAAACAAAATTGAATTCCATTTCTTCTCTGCACATGTCCGGAAGTCGTTTTCGGTATTCGGGTGGATCTACGCTTGCCATTACCGGCTCCGGACTCTACAGCGCTTATGCGCATGCCCGGAATTAAATTTTGTTTGCAGTTACGTATTGAGTCGGCACTCAGGAGCAGAGCTCCCATATGTGCGGAGGATGACGTTCAGGTAATTAACCAAGGATTTTATTGTGTATGGTATATGAGTGCTTGGTTTGTTATGTCTGTATGCTATGACTAAGGCTATGTTCACACGGCTTAACTGCGGGACGTAATTACGCCCCACAATTACGCCGTGTGGACGGAGGCGGGGCGGGAGCGGGGGAGTGAGCGGGGGGCCGGCACTTCGCCGGCCCATAGTCTTGCATTACCAGCGCCACGTATACGCCGCTGGTAATTCACATGTCAATTATCTCCCCGCCCGGCTGATTCGCCGAGCAGGGAGAGGAGACGAAATCCATAGTTCTATTACCTATGACTGGGCCGTTTTCAGCCCGTAATTTGCGCACTCCGGCGCGTAATTACGGACCGAGATACGGCCCATTTTAAGCCATGTGAACATGGCCTAAGGGTGATTAGACACCCGAAACGCGTAAGCCGGTCTCCATGTTTTGTGGCTATTCATGCATATTGGAACATTCGCAATTTTATTACGTTCTAAATAAAAGGATTCTAGTTTTATTATATCTCTTTCTGGTGGTTATCGCTGCATCACACGTTTTTTTGCAGGAACTTCTCTAACATACATCGGTGGCAGAATATATAGTATAGCAATGGAAAGTGTAAAAGAATAAAAATCCAAAATATCTCTGAACTGCATGATATATATGTTATGATCGTGCCGCAGCGCAGCCTTTTTGATTTTCATTTTCTTGACTGTTGCCTTTGCCTGACCTGTCTATATTGTATTTGTCTGTCGGGTCTTTGTTTCCTGTGTCACTTCAGTTAGGAAGGAACTGTTGACCAGGTTTCGACGACGGCGTAGGCTTGGACCAGCAAGTAGGCAGGGACAACCTTATGGGTTCCAGCACTAGAGCTCACTATCTGTCTGTTCCTGTCCGAGCTCCTTGGTCGACTTACAATATGTTGACCGATGCGACAAGTCTGAGTAATAAAACTGATGAACTAAAATTTACTAATGTCAGAGAAAAAATATGACAAAAAGGGGGAGAAATGTGGGGATTGTGACAACTACCTTTCCCAATTGGTGCAGGATTCAACAGACAGACCTGACAGAACAACAAAGGTGCAGCTTCAGGGACACTTTGGTAATGGTGATCACAATGTAATATATTTCTATTTGTATTTTATTACAGTATTTTGTCAAAAGGCCATAAAAGCAATGAACTGAGGCTACTTTCAATGACATTTTAATAGATACTTGATAGGGTAAGAATTATAAACAAAACCTATAAAAGCAAATACAGCGGGTTGCTAAAGAATTAAGACCTTTTGAACTGTTGCACAAATTGAAATGTATTTTATTGATATTTTACGTGAAAGAGAAACACAAATTAGGAAGCTTTTGTAAGAGAAAATGATGTGTGTTTTTCAAATTTTTTAAAATTACAAAACTGAAAAGTGTGGCGTGCATATGTATTCAGCTTCTTTTACTCTGTTACCCCTAAATAAAATCCAATTGTCTTTAGAAGTCAACTAATTAATAAATAAATAAATAAATAGAGTGCATCTGTAAAAGAGTTGTATTAGAGATCATTAGTGAACAAATGGCATCATGAAAACCAGGGAACACACCAGAAAACTCAGGGATAGAGTTGTTGATATTTTATGTGATAGAGCAAAACAAAGTAGCAAGTGTAAAGTGCAAAGAAAATGATACATGCTTCTCCAGATTTTTGCAAATTAAAATAATAAAAAGTGTGGCATTCATATGTGTTCAGCCCCCTGAGTCAATACTTTTAGGACCACCTTTAGTTGTAAAGACAGCAAAATTATTTTCAAAATAGCTCTAGCTCATTGAGATTGGTTGGCAACTGTTTGTGAACAGCAATTTTCAAGTCCTGCCACAGATTCTAAATGGGATTTAGGTGTGGACTTTGACTAGGACATTTCAACACATGAATATGCTTTGATTTAAACTACTCCATTGTAGCCTTGGCTGTGGGTTGTTGTCCTCCTGGAAGGTAAAACTACACCCCAGTCTCAAGTCTTTTGCAGTCTCCAGCAGGTTTTTTTCTCCAGGATTGTCCAGTATTTAGCTCCATCCATCTTCCCATCAACTCTGAACAGTTTCCCAGTCCCTGCTGAAGCAAAACTTCCCCACAGCCTGATGCTGCCACCACCATGCTTCATGGTAGGGGTGGTGTGTTCAGTGTGATGTGCAGTTTTGGCTATCCTTCACAAACAACATTTGTCACTCAGACCAATAAGTTCCATTTTCGTTGCATCTGACCAGAGCACCTTCCTCCACATTTTTGCTATGTTTACCCTAGATAGCTTTTTGCAAACTGCAAATGGGACCTCTTATGGCTTGCTTTCAAAAAGGGCTTTCTTTTTGCCACTCTTTCATAAAGGCCAGATTTGTGGAGTACATGACTAACAGTAGTCCTGTGGACAGATTCTCCCAGATGAGCTGTGGATCTCTACAGCTACTCCACAGTGACCCTGGGCCTCTAGGCTGCATTTCTAATTAGTGTTTTCCTTGCCTGGGCTGTCAGTTTAGGTGGACGGCCATGTCTTTGTAGGTTAGCAGTTGTGCTATACCCCTTCCATTTATGAATGATGGATGGAACAGTGCTCTGCAAGATGTTTAGAGCTTGGGCTATTTTTAAAAAAGTCTAACCCTGTAATACACTTTTCCACAATTTTATCCCTGAGCTGCTAGTGTGTTCCATGGTTTTCATGATACTGTTTGTTCACTAATGATCTCTAATAAATCTCTGCACCTTCAAAAACAGCTGCAGTTATACTGAGAATAAGTGACATACAGATACAGTGGTATGAAAAACTATTTGCCCCTTCTTGATTTCTTAATCCCGTTTGTCACATTTAAATGTTTCAGATCACCAAACAAATTTAAATATTAGCCAAACATAACACAAGTAAACACAAAATACAGTTTTTAAATGAAGGTCTTTATTATCGAGGGAAAAAGTAATCAAAACCAACAGCGCCCTGTGTGAAAAAGTAATTGTCCCCTAAACCTAATAAGGTGTTGGGCCAACATTAGCAGCAACAACTGCAATTAAGTGCAACGCTCTGAAGGAATAAGGCCCCCTCCCCTCTGAAATATTGTTGTAATTCACCCACATTGCAGGTTTTCCGAGCATGAACCGCTTTTTTCGTTTCATGCCACAGCTTCTCAATCGGATTAAGGTCAGGACTTTGACTAGGCCACTCAAGTCTAGTCTAGTCTTAATTTTGTTTTTCTTAAGCCATTGTGGCAGAGCGACCTTAGGTGGTCGCATATTTCTGCCAGTAGGGGGAGTACAGCCGGTATCCTGCTGCCAATGGCCACAGAGGACATGGTCTCTGTGGGGGAAGCCAGCTATTTGGTGTCAGTAGACATACGTTGCTGACACATGTATCTATGGCTGCTATGCAGTTATTATGGACTGGCTTTTCCTAGGACACTCATAGCGTTGGGTGGGAGACCGTTCCCGTATTCCAGGTCAGGCTATTTGAACACCCCTGGAGGCCTATAAAAAGCCTGGTACTGCAGGGGTTCAGGGGGCGTGGTCTGCTAGTTGGCAGTGCACTAGAGGAACTGGGTAGAGGCTGTTGCCCCCAGAGGCTTGATAGAAGCCGGAACCAGCAAGGGCTCGTAAGAGTTACGTGTTTGTGGTGCATCGGCGATAGGCCTTTTATTTTATGTTCAGTTAGTGGCTAGTTGGCCTGAGGTTTTTGTTGTGTTGTGTTTCTGTATGTTGCTTTCCCGTGCCTCAATAAAGCAGGCTGAGGCCAGGTTTAAACTGGAAGACTGCAGTCGGAAGGGCCATCCATTTAACCAAAGCGACGATCCGGGAGCTAAAGTACCCCCTGGATGGCCCAGGAGGGCGTCTGAACGCAAGTGAGGCGTCAAATATGGTGGAGGATGCGGGCATAATTGGCACGACCTGGGCAAGATTGGCACAGGATGTGATGCATGGAAAAAATGCATAAAGTTGATGCAGCAACATTTAAAGGGCCTGAGTCCTAATGGTGACATTTTTTTGTTTGGCCATGGAGGAACTCCTTCCCAAGCTGAGGCAGTCTGTGAAGGAGTCTGAGCAGCTGATTGCCACCATGCAGAAGGAGAATGAGAAGATCCATCCAGAATTGAGGCAAAACATGAGGCGATAAAGGCCATTTTCAACCCTCTATCATGGTCTGGGGATACTGGACATACCTCAATCCAAGCAGCCTTGCTGGCTGGGAGTCCAGAAAGAAATCTGGAAAAGACGGCTGCCAAGGATAACAAGCCTGAGTTGTGTGACGGATGCCTACAGGTGGACATCTGCATGAGGGGATGTGCCGTGGCGAGGAGTCCATATCGTCCGTCCAAGAAGGGGTCCACTTCAGGAGAGGTGGTGCTGCTGAGGGACCTGTGTGCTGCCGTTGCCGGGGGCAACATCTGAAGTCTGCTATCACCGTCCAGCAGGGGGAGCCTTGTTGAAGGTGCCACAGAGTGGAGAGATGTACTCTGAATGCCCTCTCAGGAGGAGGCCAGAGAGATTACAGCAAGGCCCCAGGTAACCATAAAGACCCTATTTAGGTAGGTAGACCCCCGCTGGATAAGTTGGTAGGCCGGCCCCAGGTATGTTGGTGGGTACCTAGCCACGGGTGGGTACATAAACAGCCCCCATGTAGATAAGCAGGCCCCAGTTAGGCAAGTTGATAAGCTACAGCTAGGTTGGTGGACCCCAGTTGGTTAGGTTGTAGGTAGGTGGTTGCCCCCAAGCTATAGGTAAGCTGTAGGTAGTTAGGGCCCCCTTTATATAGGCTGCAAGCAGTTAGGGACCCCTTTTAGGTAGTATACAGGCAGTTAGGGACCCCCTTTAGGTAGTATACAGGCAGTTAGGGCTTCCCTTAGGTAGTATACAGGCAGATAGGGGTCTCCTTTAGGTAGTATACAGGCAGTTAGGGCCCCCCTTGGGTAGTATACAGGCAGTTAGGGGTCTCCTTTAGGTAGTATGCAGGCAGTTAGGGGCCTCCTTTAGCTAGTGTGCAGGAAGTCAGGGCCCCCTTTAGCTAGATTGTAGGTAGTTAGGGCCCCTTTATTTTTAGGTAGTCAGAGCCCCCGTTAATTTTTAGGCAGTCAGGGCTCGCTGTTAGGCAGTCAGGGACCCTTTTAGGTAGTCAGGGCTTCCTGTTAGATAGTCAGTGGCCCCTTTTAGTTAGTCAGTGGCCCCTTTTAGTTAGTCAGGGCCACCTTTTAGTTAGTCAAGGGCCACTTTTAGGTAGTCAGGGCTCCCTTTAGGCAGTTAAAAAAACAAAAACACAACTACTCACCTCAATCCCGCTCCTAGCCGCTTCCGGATGCTCAGAGCTCCCCGCCGGCTTCTAGCAGCGCCCGGCATAGGCGGCGCTGTGATGTGATGTCACCGCTCCGCCTACATCACCATTAGAAGCCGGCGCCTGGCAGGCTTAAGGCCTAGCTCCTTAGGCCTGCCAGTGTGTACAGCAGAGTGGAGCGCTAGCAGCGCTCTGCTCCGCTGACACCCCGCAGCCCCGAGAGCCAGGGACATTAGTCCCCGACTCCCAGTCCCTGTCTCTGAACGCTCGGGATGCAGGGCCCGGGCGTTCAGGGACAGGATGCGGCAGCCGGGCCCCGGGGAGCGACAGCACTGCCTCCGGGGCCACCAGGAGCTCGAGGCCCACCGGGCAGGGGCGTAGCTACAGCGGGTGAATCGGTAGCAGTCGCTACCTAGCCCTGCAGCCAGTGGGGGCCCATAATCGCTTCTGCAACATTAGAAAACACCAGTATTGTATATGGCACATGGTAGCTGGGGGCCCCATTTCACTTTTTGCAACAGGGCCCAAGAGCTTGAAGTTACGCCTCTGCCACCGGGGGGATTAACCGATCCCCCGGCGGCCCAGTCCGAGCCTGGACATACGTTGCTGACACATGTATTTAGCATGGCTGCTATGTGGTTATTATGGGTTAGCTTTTCCCGGGACGGTCATAGCGTTAGATGCGAGACCGGTCCCACATTCCCGGTCAGGCTTTTTGAATGTCTCTGGAGGTCTATGAAAAGCCTGGTACTGCAGGGGTTCAGAGGGCATGATCTGCTAGCTGGCAGTGCAGCAGAGGAGCTCAAGAGAGGCTCTTGCCCCCAGAGGCTTGAGAGAAGTCAGAACCAGTGAGGGCTGGTAGGAGTTATCTGTTTGTGGTGCACTGGCGATAGACCTGGTCCACATGTTAGAGAGGGACATTTTATGTTCAGTTAGTGGCTAGATGGCCTGAGGTTTTTGTTGTGTTATGTTTCTGTATGTTGTTTTCCCGTGCCTCAATAAAGCTGGCTGAGGCCAGGTTTAAACTGGAAGACTGCAGTCGAAGTGCCATCTGTTTAACCAAAGCGGCGATCCATGAGCGAAAGTATCCCCAGGACAGCCCAGGAGGGCGTCCGAATGCGAGTGAGGCGTCACACCATTTAGAGTTGGACTTTCTAGTGTGTTTAAAGGGCGTTCACCCTTGATGTCTTTGAACAGATGGCCTCCCTTTCTCCCTTCACAAAATTTTCAGGGTTCCTTTTAAATTACACAAGCCCCTTTCCAGGTTCTGAAGCGAAAAACCCAGACCCAAAACCATCACACAACCACCCCCAAAGTTTTACTGTTGGTATGATGTTTAAAATGCTGTGTTGCTTGTAACAGATCTGTCGAATGAAATGTGAAGTCCAAATAGAAAAATTAAACATTAACCACACTTAAAGAAAAAAAACAATGTGCAAAAGTTTTTTCAAAGGGAAGGATGGACTGGGGTAATGATTGGGATGAAAGTAAAAATTTCCGTGATTTTTCCCAAAACTTTTGGTCTGATCCCAATTTTAATAAAACGGACTGTATAAAAGATAACTGCCTGAAGACAACTGTCAAATTTTCCCACTCATTTATGAAAATTGGGGTTTGCAGGGTGGGGTAAAAAACCAAAGGGTTTATATGGTAATCATTACCTCAGCAGTCAAAGAACTTTTGTACATAAAAAAAGGTTGGACACTTTTCTAAATTTCATACATATGGTGATGATGAAGTCATATTTAGGATAATAAAGAATTTTGGGACAAAATTCCCAAAATTTTTTAAAGGGGTTTTCATACCGGGCGTTTCACGACCCCTTTCTTTTTTCTCATGAAAACCAAATTCGGTCTTTTATTCCAAATTTAAAGGGCTGGGGGCATTTCTATAGAAAATGATTTGACTTTTTATTTTATTTTAAATTCCTAGCTAGCCTGTTAGAGGGGAAAATTGGGTGATGGGGGGGGGTTTTAACAGCAGGGCAAAAGGGCTATATCCCCTCTTTTTTTTTTAAAAGGGTTATGAGTAAAAAAAGAAAAAAGAAAAGCTCCTCGTTTCTGAAAAAAACACGCAATTATGACATCTGCTCTGCCCAGGTTTTGCTAGAGCAGAGAGAGGGGGGTTGGGTAAAAAAAAAACCCTGAAAAAATAAGCAGGAATAAAAAACAATGGTCCCAGTTACACGTGGTGTCCCCCAAAGGCCCTCAGTACTGGGTCTTGTTTTATTCGTTTATTTTTTAAAAGATATGGGGTTGGGGGGTTTTAATAGAAACATTTTCTTTTTTTTGAAGATAAACCAAAAAGCTATTTTGGTTAGTGCAATCAAATGGCAGATTTCATAAATTGCAAGCAAAATGGACACAATTTTTTTGGGGCTTCCCATTGGGAAAATTTAAGGTACAATGTGGATAAATGTAAATTTTCTGCTTTCGGGTTTGGGCCCCCCCTTTATGTCATGGGGGATAAAAAAACTTGTAAAATCCCCTTATTGAGAAGGTTTGGGTATCTTGTAAACATGTTTACAAAAAAAACCCATCCCAGTGTCAACCCAACCCCTCAAAGGGGCACAGGTTTTTGGGGGGGGCATTAAAATGGCATGGACTAAAGGGTTGTCCCCGGGCCCAAAATTGTAAGCTCTTATCAATGACTTGAGGCCAAAACAACTGGTTTTAACAACCGCCCTGGAGCCCCCGCGGAGTCGTTTGGGCTAACTCTTATAAAAACTGACTTGTCTTGGGGCCCTTTAACAACTGGCTTAACGACAAATTAGGGGACTTCAAAAAGCAGTAAGTTTTATGTCCCCCAGTGTGGGGTTATAGGGCCCCCAGTAAGTTAAACGCCCCCCAAGTAAGTGGATATATAGTTTTATATGTCTCCCATGAGGGTAGGTGGGGTGGGTTAAAAAGGGTCCCCCATAGATATACGGGAAGTTAAAAAGGTTCCCCCCAATGGGTATTTAAAAAGGGTTATAGCCCCCCAAGGATATAAAAGATGGGTTTTATATGCCCCCCAACGGGGAAATTTAGATAATTTTATAGGTCCAAAAAGCAGGAAATTTTTTTTAGGTTATGGGTCAAAAACAAAAGGTATTTTGATATTTTTTATAGGTCCCACAGCATGTATATGGGTTAAAATTAAAGGGTCCCCTGACATTTAAAAGTAAGTTATAGCGCCCCCCTTGCCCATTTAAAATAAAAATAAATAGCGTCCCCCTTCCTAATTTAAAAAATAAATTAGAGCGCCCCCCTGCAACTTTTAAATTTTTTAAAATTAGAGCATCCCCTGCACTTTTATAATAATTTGAGTGCCCCCTTAAACTTTTAAAATTAAAATTAGAGCGTCCCCTGCACATTTATAAATAGATTTAGCTTTCCCCTGAACATTTTATAATACATTAGGTGTCCCCCTGCACTTTTAATAATACTTTTAGGGGCCGGGCGTCCCCCTGCGCATTTAAAAATTTGGGAATAAGCCCCCTGAAAAATTTATAATAAATTTAAATTTCCCCAGAAGTGGTTTGACTTGGAGTTACTTTTGTTGTTTCCCCTTTAAATTTTTTCGATCGTGAAATATTCTATAGTACCTTTTTGGCGATATAATTACTCCTTTCCATTCATTATTCATTGTTTATTTCTCAAAATTCCTCTGTTTTTTCCCTTTTGTCTTTTCTTTTTCCTTTTTATCTTTACCAGTCCCTTTTATCCCCCCTTATGGCCCCCTCGGGATCCACTTTTTCCAAATATCATTTCCCTTTTTCCAATGTTCCCCTAATTTTTTTTTGAAATTTTTCCCCCCTCCTGTCTTTTAATTTAATATATCCTTATTATCTTCTCAAAGTGCCACGGGCCTCAAACCACTTTATTTTGTTTTCCGGGACCCCGGGTTTAAACCTTTCCACTATTGTCCTCCCTTTTTTTTAATTTTTATACTTTGGTCTCTTGTCCTCCTTGTCCCTTTTTTCTATGTTCGGGTTCTTTAGCCACCCCCTTACTCCATGTTACGCTTTTCTATGTTCTCTTTCCCTTTGCCCTGTTCCCTTACCCCTTTTCTACGTTTCTCTAGTTTTCATTTCCCTTTTGCCCGCCCTTCCTCTCTGCTTTTATTTGCTTAATTCTCAGATGCCTGGCAAGGTGACGTTGCAGGTTAGTAAACGGGGAGGTTTCAGGAGTGAAAAAGCGCCTTTGCCGGGGGCCGCTGCCCCGCCCCCGCCGCTGCGTTGAAATTTCTTAGCAACTGTAAAACCCCCCCCCCCCCGGCAACTAAAATTTTTTAACAAATTTTCCAAAGGGCGGCAGGGCGGGTGCGAAGGCGCCGGGGGGAAACTCAAGGAAGGGATGTAATAATTTCCACTAGTTTAAAAAAATTGATGCGGCCCCCAAATTGGGAAAAGCTATTCAGCCCCTTGGCCCCCAGTTTTTTAGAAAGGGTGTAATGGGTTTTGAGAAAGTGCAAAGATGGCAACCAAAACTAAAAAAAATCATCTTATTATGGGTAAGGGTTTAAAAAAATTAAACATATAATTTTTTACAAAAGACAGCTTTGGAGAGGGCATTATAATTGATTTTAATTTCATAAAAGGGGAAAAGCTATTTCATGTTTAAAAACCCCTCAAAAAGGGCAAAAAAAACATTCCCTTTTTTAGAGAAAAAAAAAGGGTTCAGTCTCCTTTAGGGGAAAAAACCTTTGTCAGGGCCATGTGCCGCGGGTTTTGTTCTGAACCCCGGGATGGGATTTCCCCTGCTGCTGCGGCCCGTCAATTTTCAGCTTCCCCCCCCTTTTTCCCCCAGTTTCAGTATGTATAACCTGTCCAAAACTTCCCGGTCCTTTCTTTCGGTGCTGGTGGTGGCGTCCGCTGGCAGTTCCTACTCACCAATCCTCATTCCTGCTCCCTGCAGTCCTGTGCACGTATAAATTTCCCCCTAGGGGAAAGAAAACACACCCCGTTCCAAATTTAAAGGGGGAAAAAGGGGGCCCAATTTTTCTGCCCTGGACCAATGGTACTTTTTGGAAATTTCCCGCCCCTTTCTCCTTGTCATTCATTGTTTTGCTGCACTACCCGTGTTTCCGTTTCCAGTGTTCCTTGGGGTTAACCCTTCTATTTCAAAACCCCAGCTTTTAAAGTGCTTTCGCTGTATTTCCCCCCACCATACCATTCCCCGGGTTTTACCTCCTTTTTGCAAATAGTCCGTTATATCGGGTGTTCCCCGCTGCTTTACCAGCCTTTCAATCTGTCTACCCGCCCACACTTGCTGTGCTATGTCCCCTGTGCCGCACCTCGTCCCCTTTCTCCTGCTCGTTACTTCAGGGATCCTACTTTTTTTCGGGGGATCAAATTTAAACCCGTGGGACAATCCACTTCGAGGGCCTGGGTCAAACCCCCTTTTCCCCTCTATGTGCCAAGGTTTTCATTTATCATCACCTGCTCGTTTGGGAAAAAAACCCTTTGGCCCGGGCCCCGCCCCTCTGGGAGAAAAGGGGGTTCCCCTGACAGGGGGGTTACAGGGGTTTCTACATGCCCCCCTTTCCGCAAAATCTTTTTAGCAACCTGAAAAGCAATACCTACATTAAACTCTGCCAATGTCGACAAGGTGGATTCCCCTGGGGGGGCCAATATGCCATCCAGTTCCGAACCCTTTTCCTTGGCTTGCTTTTGAACAACAAGGCCCCTTTTTGCCCCCTTCTGGGGGTCCACCCAATGGGGCACATTTAAGGAAAGAGCTGGCTGGGGCGTGACCTACCCCACCCCTTCTGGACGACCTCTTCCCCTCCCGGTACCCCAATTTGATGTTTATTTCCGCAAAAGAGAGCTTGAGCTTCACCAGCAGCCTTGCAAGCCTCCATGCCTTGTACTCAAAGTTGAACCCATGCAGGTGAACCATATTCACCTAACCCGGAGGAACGCACTCGCTGAAAGCGCTTAAAAAATTGCTTGTACTGTGGGGGTCAAAACATTACCGAAAAAATGAATGTTTTGCCCTTCTGCGCCCGGAAATCCAAGTGCCCCAAACTTTTGTGGGTGAGGGGCTCTGAACAATGTTTCAAATGCTCCTTGTTTTACCTCTTCTTTAGTTTAGGTAGTTATCCAAAACCTTTTTTGAAAAATCCCAAAATGTTCCTTTCTGTGGCCATTTAGGCAGGGTATTTCCACAGATTTTCCGTTCTTATATTGGGAAAAACCTTTTCTCCTTTGGAGATTGAATCCTTTTTCTCTAGCCCAAGGGGAAATTTCCCCTTGTCTTTTGAGAGGGGTTACTTTAAATAATTTTCCCCCCTACTTTTTCTAGGGACCCTTTTTTTAAATTAATCATTTCCCCCCCCAAACCGTCTTTTCTCAAAACTAAAAAAGTTTTAATTTTTACTTTAAACCCCTCCTCATAACTAAAATGCTCCAAATTCCTTTCCCAAAAATTTTTGGTTTTGTCTTTTTCACTCTCTTGCTCCCCTATAAATTTTTTATGTTGCTTATAAATGGGAAAAGGAGCATTTTCATTTACATTTTACATTTTTATACTGTTTTGTTTTGTCCCACATAAAGATGCTTAATCTTGTAGTACTTAGATCTATTGTTATTTCCTTGATCTCCCATTACATCCTGCAGTTAAGAGTTTAAAGGGGTTGTCCAGAAAACCAAAAAAACAAACCAAAAAAATTAGGTGTATGCCCCCTGTTTCCTACCTTATGCTTACAGTCTTTGGGGTGCAGGGTTAAAAGGGTTTTAAACTTTAAAAAGGGTTTCCCCCGAAAAATATCAAAAACCTTTTGGTTTTCTACCTCCTAAGCTCAACAAAAAACTATTTTTTCCCGTGTCCAGTTTTTTTTAGAACTTCTTTAGCTTTATATTTTCCCAAAAACTGTAAAAAAAATGTAGAAAGTGGGGCAGAAAAATTTTTAATGAAAGCAAATTACAAACGTAAAACCTGGGTGAGGGATCATTTAGAAAATAATTGTCTTTAACTGGACAACCCCTTTTTGTGTGGTGATCCTTTTATTTTTTCCAGGGGTTGTAGGGTTTGAGGGGATTTTTAAAGGGCAAGTAAGATTTTCGCCACAGTCCCGCCCCTTTTTTCAAATTTTTAATGAATTTCATGCAAAATTTTATCCCTCCCGAAAATTTGATCAGCAGAATTTTCTATGTTCTATCTTTCTTATCTTCTATGTTTGTTTGTTGTGACTGCATGGTAATTACTCAGGATCCTTTCATGTCAGTTGACCTGGCTGTGAACATGGAGTTACTCCTAGACTCTATTAAATTCCTTTAAGTCTGTCAGTATGGTTGCAAAGCATATTGCAAGGGCTTTTTTTGTCTTGATATTTTTAAGTTTTTTAAACTTTTTTTTAGTCCCTTTTTGAAATTTTTTGTACATTTTTGTTTTTGGGCTAAATCCCTTTGGGAAATTTCTAGATTTTTTTAGTCCTTTATTTGGGTATCAGTTGGTGTTTGGTAGTTTCCCCCCCGGGGTATGTACAGAGAGTTTCTGAGTCCTGTAATCACATTTTTTAGGGTTAGTTGTAGCTTTGTGGGTAAATTTTTTAGGGAAAAGTAAGGGGCAGTTTCAGGGGTAGAGGTTTTTGGAGTCAAAGGGGAACAGTAAGGGAGGGTTTTGGGGGAAAATTAGGGACAGTTAGTTACGATCAGTTATCACTGTCACTGTCTTGTTTCTTATGCTTTCTATTCTTTGTAGGTTTTTTTTCGTTTGAAATGCTGGTGTCTTTTTCCTTTTGATTTTTGTTTGATTTGGAGTCCACCAATTTTTGATGCAAATTTTTAAAAAGAGAGAGGGCCAAAAATTTTTTTTTCTTTTTCAAAAAAACATTCATTTAGTATTGTGAAAAATAACTGTGAAAAAAATTGTGAAAAAGATATCTTAAGTCACAGTCTTAAGTATATGGTATTAGGGCAAATATGTTGTACAGAAATATATATATTTGTCCCTGCTTGCTGTGTTTTAGCTGTTTAAATTTTCCTACAAATTTTAACAAAAACCAGGCCCAAATTTTGAAAATTTCTGTTTCAAAAAAGGGTTTTTTTTAATTACCATGTTTTTAAGATGTGACCAAAAAATAATTGTTAAATGAAAAATTTTTAGGTGGGTAATTATATCTTTAGAAGGCTTAATCAAGTAACTTTGTGAGACATATAACATTGGAGACATTACATTAATTTTAATTAAGTTCCACTTCCATATTCAAAACCCTTTAAAAAGGGGTCTTTTTTTTCATTTTAGAATTTTTAAGGAAAAAGAAGAATTTAATTTTTTTTTGAAGGGAAAGGTTTTTTTGATTGTTTATATTTGTGTGGCCAAAGATTACTCCTCAATATGTGGCACAAGATTATTTAGTCAACAGAAATATTATTCATTTTATACTCTCAAATTTAAACCCTTTTTTTTTTTGATATACCTTTCTGCTAACTAATCCCTTTTTTTAGAAGTGTAAATGTAAAACCCCCGTGTGCAGCAAAAACCAAATTTACCCGCTGTACAATGGGCTACTTTTTTTTTCCCCAAATTTCCCGGGAACCCGGAAAAATATAGTGGGGTTAACAGCATCATAAAAAATTACGTCTAACAATAAACACTTACTACTTTTGAGATAGACATTAGTGGTTTATTGTCCTGGATTCATAGAAGTAAGGAGAAATCTGCCTCCAATAAAAAACGTTGTAGAACATTTGCAGAAATTTCTGCACTTTTAATAGAACAGGCTTTGCAAAAATCCATACACATGCTGTAGAAACAAATAGCAGCTGAGTTTTGTGGGATTAGACAACTATATGAGGTATGTGGGATTTCACCACCTCTGCAACGACAGCAGTTGTTGGAGGTAAAAAGGATAAGGCATGTTGGATTTCAACAATAAGGTTGACATGTATGATTTTGGGTGCCGAGGTACAATTCTTTTGTGCGCATTTGTAGCGTAGAATGCGCCTGAATCTATGAACTTGTTCTACTGCGGGTCATAGATTTAGCACTTTCTAGGAACAAAGTGACAATTCTGGCCCTACCTGTTCCAGCAGTAATGCGCCTGGATTTGTCGTACTAAATCTATAAATGTGTAGCTTTGTACAGTTGTAGTGCGACACGCCTCCAGCACACCGCCCCCCCTCCCAACCCTCCAAACTCAGGCACATTACAAAGTGTCATGGGTGCTTTGTAATGCG
Organism: Phyllomedusa bahiana; assembly: GCA_025379985.1. Taxonomy (NCBI): domain Eukaryota; kingdom Metazoa; phylum Chordata; class Amphibia; order Anura; family Hylidae; genus Phyllomedusa; species Phyllomedusa bahiana. The sequence goes on from JAODAL010007070.1 coordinate 75,517, forward strand.
CCTGATTTTGGAGTGCACCTGTTTAAAAATATAGCACTCCGCAGCCCCGTTCATGCATGTCGCGATAAATGTCTGACAGCAGCTTCTTACCCTTTCTCCATTAATCAACAGTATGTAAGATAATGACGAACCGGCTCCAGCAAGGAACGTCTCGTAGATGGAGAAAAAATATGCAGGTGCAGACCGGGCTAAGTTAATAAAACGTATTAAATTATTTATTCATTCCATTTTAAAAGCCAACATGCACATACAACGAGAGACCCTCCATATACGGTGGCTATGCTGAATGGGACGCGTTTCGGGTCACGTGACCCTTACTCATGGCTGATTCTCATTTGTTAGTGTCCCCTCTTAATAGGACCTTCTATACAAAAGTAAGTGCCCTATAAATTTAAAAAACCTTCTAAACATAACAAACATAACAAATAAATACAACATCAAATCCCATCTGTATAGACCTACTACATTTAAAGTTACCTATAATTTAATAATGATATTGTATGTCTTGACGTATGTTTAACCCCTTAGGTGCACAAGTGTCGCGGTGGAATATCCACCAGGCCTCCCTAGCTAGGAGTTTTTTCCTAGTAGATCTCCTCCTCGCACGGGTTCGAGCACCTGTTCTATTCCAATCACGGAAAGGGGAATGTTTAGATCTCCTCCGTGCACTTCAAAGAAGTTTTTTGGACACCGATTGACGTTTTGAATTGATCTTGTTTTGACCGCATCAGACATGTGTCTTCTGATGCGACTTTGAGGGGGCCAGTCGTACATCCGACATATTGAATTTTGCAGCTTTCACAAGTTATGGTGTACTTGGTATTACAATTGATGAAACTTTTGATAGTGAAAGTCTTATTGTTAGAATAGGACGTAAACACAGTGAATCTCTTCACATATTTGCACATTTTGCATATATTAAGGTCCACAACCGGGAACCCTGTTACATCTAACCACGTTTTTTTTTTTTTGTACAGCCCTATTGGTGACAAAACAGACTGGGAGAAATTCGTGAAACCTATAGGGGGGAGCTTTCCTTGACAGAAATCTAATATTATGGTTTTTAACATACGTTTAATTGATTTATTCCCAAAAAAAATCGGCAGGTGGTTTTTAATAATATTCACAATTTTGTGTGTATTGGCGAAATATAATTGGTTGAAAAAAGTTTTATTTATATCCTCTTTGGTGTGTTATTTTTAGACTTTTTTAAAAACAGCTGTCGTTCTCTCTCCATTTTGTTAACTTTTGCTACGCTCTATCTAGAAGCCATTGTGGAAAGCCGCTTTCCTTAAGTTTTATCACAAGTGTTGTTTTTGTAGCAAATATTCCAATTCAGTACTACTGTTTTCTTTTTGCTCTATGAGCTCTCCAATTGGCAATTATTTCTTACTACATGGGGTAGGATGACATGAGTTTGCCCTAAGGATTGAATTCTTATGCATTGGCTTTCTAAAATTTGGTTATAAATTGATCTTCCCGTCTTTTCTCCTAAACAATGTTTCATCCAAATAGTTAAGGGGATCCTATCTGATGTTCAAAGTAAACCTCAAACCCATTTGATTATTTTTGATTTTAATGTGATAAAAAGTTTTTTTACGCTGATATCCCTTTTCCTAACCAATAAAAACCAAATCATCAAAGTAATCTAGAGTACCATTTGATACAATTCACAAAAGGCTGCTCTGGATTGCAGTGGAATTTTTCCTCCCAGGAAAATATATAAATGTTAGCCAGGGAGGGTGAAAACCTGGCTCCCATAGAAGTTCCCGAAATTTGATAGAAATATTGTCTATCAAACATAAAGAAGTTATTAGCAAGCAAATATTCCACTGCCAAAATCAGAAAACTTTTTTTTTTCTTTTGAATAAATTTCTGAATCGATCAAAAACCCGGGGGACTGGAGGCCTGGTCCGTGTGGGAGCTTGGGTATAAAGCCACCACATCACAAGAAAAACCAGGTCCCCCCATCGGCCAAGTATAACGTTCTAAAGAATAAACCAATTGTTTAGTATCCCTAAGGAAGCCAGGATTTCCCTAACCAAAGGTTGCAACTGTATGTCGACCCATCGTCACAGCTCCTCGTTTAAGGAACCAATGCCTGAGACGATGGGCCGAAATGGTGGCGGAAAGACCCCCTTATGCACTTTAGGGAGTGCATGGAAAATCGGCATTATGGGATTGATTACATTCATTTTTTCTGCAATGTGTGACGAAAGTACACCCATTTTGACTCCTTGCTCTAACACATAATCCAACTGTTTCCTGCTGTTAGCTGTGGGATCATTCTGTACACGTTTGTATTTAGATGTATCTGATAGTAGAAGATTCAACTCCCGTTGGTAAAGATCTCTATCTAAGAGGACAATTCCCCCTCCCTTATCAGCTTGTTTTATTATAAGCCTATCATTATCCTGTAAATTTTTTAGGGCTTTCTGTTCTTGTGGGGTCAGATTTTTAGTCCCTATTGATTGTGGATTTTTATTAACCTGATGTTGTAATTCTAATAACTCCTCCTCTATCCTATCTTGGAAAATTTTCATTGTGCTCATTATGGATAGAGAAGGAATTAGTGAGTTCCTTCTGAATTGTTATTACAGACTCACTTTCCAGCTGTCTCAGGCTAGTTATGCTAATTAACTCTTTAAATTCTGGGATAATATCTTCAAAAATCTCTTCTACTTCCGTATCCCTATGTATCTTTTCTCTATCCTCCACTGCATTAGATCTAAGTTTAGAAAAGTGGTTCTTGATGGTGATTTGTCGTACCAGTCGGTTTACATCTTAATAGCGTCTGATATACGTCAAAATCAAAAGGGGGGAAAAAACTAAACCCTTATTCAATACAGACAATGCATCTTCAGACACTATTTGTCCTCAAAGATTTATAACCAATGATAAAAATTCTTTATCCTTTTGGTCTCCATTAACAACCCACAAACACTACGACAGCTATGGAAGTCTATGGGCATAGTTACTATAATACCGTGTTTCCCCGAAAATAAGACACCGCCGAAAGTAAGACATAGCAGAGATTTTGTTGAATTCCCGAATATAAGGCACCCTCCGAAAATAAGACATAGCGGAAATCATTGCTGCAGCTCCCCATACACAGGGCCGTCTCTTAGGGTGGGCAGAGAGAATGGGGAGGACGGGGGGGGGGGGGTGTTCCCAAGCCCTGCTCACCCAGAGAAACGTCCCTGGGACATATTGTTGTAGCACCTGACTGTTGAAGGACTTGTGCAGGGAGGTCATGTGACTGTGATGTCACCACAGGTCCCGAACATCCCAGGACAGGAGACAGAAAGTACATGTAAGTAATAGAGGGAAGAGGGGGGTGAACAGAGCAATGATACTAACACACACACAAATCTCACAGGATGGCTGATGGGGAATGCTGGAACTTCTAGTTCTACAAGTCCTAGCATGTCAGATTTGCCATCCTTTGAGATAAGTCACTGCAGCTGCCATAAAATGTCCTTTACATACATATATCCTATGGTTTATGACTCTAAACGTTAAGACATATATACACACACACTAGTATAGCATGCTATAATTTATTTGTGGAAAAATAAGACATCCCCTGAAAATAAGACATAGTGCATCTTTAGAAGCAAAAATTAATATAAGATGCTGTCTTATTTTCGGGGAAACAAGGTATATTAATCACAAAAAACAATGAACACTTAGGGCTCATGTAAATTGCTGTGATGAGTTATTGGGAGCCATCGTATGTCACCCATAGATTTCAATGGAATCTTACTGTACTTCTGTACGCATTTGGACATATGGATTCTTTATTACTCCAACAGTAAAACAATTGTGGCTTTCCCCATTAAATGATTTATTACAAAACTGTTCTTCCCTAGAGGCAAGAAAGACAACCCCATATTATGGCTCTGCACAGAGCCTTTTTTGTGAGCGCAGTGAGTACGTTCAGCTTCATAAGGTAAAACCACAGGGCAGTATAACAGTGGTGCTCTCCAGAGAAAAAGCAGCAATGTCTATAGAGCTCAGCAGTAGCTTTCTGCTTCTGTCCCTAATGATAATGTGATCATCAGGTACCAAGTAAGAGCTGTCAAGTCAGTACTGGAAGCTGTATTCCCCCTGTATTTTAACTGGGGCTAAAATACCAGCCCCAGTTACAGGTGATCATCATCAATAAAGAAAGTACTATAAAAATCCCCCACACGGGTCTTTTTCTGACCTTATGAGGGTCACATTGTATAAAATAAATAAAGAAACATATTTATTTAGTTAATTGATTCACATACAGGTGCTCAACAGTGAGTAATGATAGGATTTAAATAGCAGAGCACTAAATATTCTAGAATCTATAAATACACATAGTGAAACTTATGTTTGTCTGTATATCTAGTCCAAAAAGTTTGGACAACTATCTATAAGTATGTCTTCTGTGCAAAGTAACCTGTACCAACCAGTGTATATGCCCAGTGGTACCATGTAACAATCATTTTGAAATCTTCCCCATTGTTGGGGAACCATTTTATGTACCTGGTTCACATGGTGGTTCAGATCCTGCGGTCTCTATCACTTCAACTTACTATGTTTTTATGTTCAACTCTAATATTTAGGTATTTGAATTATTAGCAACATTTACAATATTTACTGTAGCTTAATTGCCTTTTGTTAGGTGCATGGTATTGATGTAGAGCATGGTTGCAAAACCGGGGAGTAAGACAAGGTTTATAACAAACAGCATACCAAACAGTATGTATGTTGCATTGGTTTTGTCTATATGTAATTCGATGCATTGAACTTATTCTAGCAATGTTAACTGTGCCATCAGATGACTTTATTTAGCAGCACAGTTTAGATGAAGGCTATATAAAGGACTGCCACTAGAAAGTGAGGCAATATGTGGCTGAAGACAAGGTTGTTCTGCAGTGTGAGGGATTGTCTTTTGAATTTTGCCTGATGGGGAAGAGAGGAGCCTACTTGCTTATCATATTTCCACAGGCCCAACTGCAGTAATTGGGGGAAAGGCTGGTGAGCTGTGGGCAAAGTTTTGGCACCAAATGTATGTGGCTTATAGTGTGGAACCAAGGAACCTTATTCTGTGGGTGAGCAGAAGGAAGGCATGAGAACAGCAGCAAAAGACAAACCTGTGTGGTGAGAAATTTATTTATTGTAAATAAACTATGGGGAGTTAAAATAAAACCTGAGGTAGCCAAAGCTGAGCACCGGCACTTAAAAACATAATAGTCCAATCAGAGATAGCACTTAGTAAACCCTCTGCCTTTGAGACATGGAAGGTCAAAGTGTAACCAAAATATTAACTTTTCCGGATTAACTGTGATGCATATACATGTGGAGTAATACTCTTTATGGCTATTATATGACTTATATCTGACTTTTCCACCAGTTTATCCCTCTGCAGTTTCCATCTGTCATTTTTTTGCAGCATTGTGAACATTAGAAAATAGCAATGAGCAGTGTAACCTGTAAATCACGTACTAGGGTTAGACAGAACATTAGAGCTTCTTTGTGTGTCTTTCTAGGAACAAGATACAACCTAATTCCTTATTGTGAATAGTAAGTTAAGAGGGGTAATGAAGTGTGATAAGTGAAGAAAGATTCATTTTTCTTGACATAAAGTATCTCACAAAAGTCATTACACCCCTCACATTTTTTTAAATATTGTATTATATCTTTTCATGGGACAACACTGAAGATATTACACTTTGTTACAATTTAAAGTAGTCAGTGTATGCATAACAGTGAAAATTTGATGTGTCCTCAAAATAATTCAAGACACAGCCATCAATGTCTAAACTGCTGGAAACAAGTGAGTACACCCTTGAGTGAAAATGGACATACTGTGCCCAATTTGCCATTTTCCCCCATGGTGTCATGTGACTCATGTGACTAATATTACAAGGTCTATGAATGGGGAGCAGGTGTGTTAAATATGGTCCTCACTTCACATAAACTGCTGCATGCAAAAGTCTTTTGTTGCTTTCTTTCTTTAATTACTTTTTGTAATCTTCACAAAGACATATAACCTATCAATAATTCACATATATGTACATGATCTGTTATCCAAATGAAGAGTTTATACAGCCGCTTTCAACATCGTCCTCTCAAATCCGGGCGAGACATATCGATCAACTCTCAGTCATGTCAGTGGTGTCCACACCGCTACGTTTCGGGGGAAGGACACACCCCCTTTGTCAAGCATAGTCGGAATCACCGGAACGCAATTTAAATAATGATAGCAACAATATACAAACATTTTTTACAAAGTACCTATTGTTAAAATGCACATATAACATAGATATTTAAAAACATCATATCAACTAAGGGCGACATGTATGAATCTCGCCACGTCGGGGCGCACCTTTCCGCCGGTTTTCCGGCGAAATCTGCGCCTGATTTATGTCGGGGCGCGCTTATACATACCATGTAAAGTCCGCCGCGCCTCGCCAGTGTGTGAGGCGCAGTGCGGGACTTGGGCGCAGTGCGGGGCTGCGCCTGAGATTCGCCGCCGGAGGTAGTGTGGTCATACATGCGGGGAAAAGTCCGCCTCGCCAGTGTTTGAGGTGCAGTGCGGGACTGAGGCGCAGTGCGGGACTGCGCCAAAGATTCGCCGTCCGAGGAGGTGCGCTCATACATGCGGCAAAAGTTCCCTGCGCCTCGCCAGTGTGTGGGGCACAGTGCGGGGACATGGGCGCAGTGCGGGACTTAGGCGCCGTGCGGGACTGCGCCGAAAATCTGTTCCGATGCGAGATAGGCTGGAAAACAGCGAGAAATCATTCCACATGTCGGTGCGGAGTATGAATCAAAAATCGCTTTTATAAAGGCGTTCAACATTCTCAGGAAAAAAGAGCTGAACCTAAAAAATAAAAAATACATAAAACAAAATCACTTTCCATATATCCTAATTCAAGAATTAGGATATTGGAAATTGCCAGGAAATACAGTAATTCAAATTCAGAAAGCTATTCTCATTGGTCAGCATAAACCGGCCAATCAGAATAGGAGCGACAGTGAACCATTAAAACATATGGAGAACTATTGACCAATCAGAATCAAAGGCGGGACAGTTCAAAATAAAGTAAAAAATGCAGAAAAGAGCTGATTGGCTGAGCTACCGGGTGCTTGGCTAGCTTGGCCAATCAGAATAGGAGCGACAGAGACCCATTAAAACCTATGGAGAACTATTGACCAATCAAATTCAAAGGCAGGACAGTTCAAAATACAGTAAAAATGCTGAAAATAGCTGATTGATTGAACTAGCGGGGACTTGGCTATCCCAGCCAATCAGAGCGTGAGCTACTTCTCCCATTGTAGTCTATGGAGAGATCGGCGCCATGCAATCTCGGCTCTCAGCGCCGTGCGGCATGGAGTATGAATAAAAAAATCATTTTTATTAAGTGTAAAACATTATCAGATAAAGAGCTGAAACCTACACTAAAAATAAATCAGTTAAATCCCGAACAACGCATTTGTCGCCGAGACTGGCGCAACATAAGGAATTGGGTTATAGAGAATTGCCGGGAAATACAGTAATTCAAATTGTTTAAGCTCTTCTCATTGGTCGGCATAAACCAGCCAATCAGAATAGGAGCGACAGTGTCCCATTAAAACCTATGGAGAACTATTGACCAATCAGAATAGGAGCGACAGTGGCCCATTCTAACCTATGAAGGAGTATTAACCAATCAGAATAGGAGCGACAAAGACCCATTATATCCTATGGAGAAGTTTTGACCAATCAAAATCAAAGGCGGGACAGTTCAAAATACAGTAAAAATACAGAAAAGAGCTGATTGGTTGAGCTAGCGGTGGCTTGCCTATCCCAGCCAATCAGAGCGCGAGCTACTTCTCCCATTGTAGTCTATGGAGAGATGGGCGCCATGCAATCTCGGCTCTCAGCGCCGTGCGGCATGGAGTATGAATAAAAAATCATTTTTATTAAGTGTAAATCATTATCAGATAAAGCGCTGAAACCTTCTTTAAAAATAAAGCACTTAAATCCCTAACAACGCGTTTGTCGCCGAGACCGGCGCTACATAGGGAATTGCAATAGAGAGAATTGCCGGGAAATACAGTAATTTAAATTGTTTAGCGCTTCTCATTGGTCGCAGAAGCCAGCCAATTCAGAATAGGAGCGACAAAGACCCATTAAAACCTATGGAGAAGTTTTGACCAATCAGAATAGGAGCGACAGTGTCCCATTATAACCTATGGAGAAATATAGACCAATCAAAATCGCTCGCTCTCCCATTGGTCCAAATAACCACACCTCTTTTAACTTAGCCACAGAGCTCGCTCGGAATTTCTTTTCCCCATAGAACTCTATGAGAAAGTAGCTCGCGCTCTGATTGGCTAAGCTGGCCGAGCCCCCGCCGCTCAACCAATCAGCTCGTTCTTTCTGCCTTTTTACTGTCTTTTGAACTGTCCTGCCTTTGAATATGATTGGTCAATTTTTCTCCATAGGTTATAATGGGTCCCTAGTCGCTCCTATTCTGATTTGGTCAATTCTCCTCATATGATATAATGGCCACTGTCGCTCCTATTCTGATTGGCTGGTTTATGCCGACCAATCAGAAGAGCTTAAACAATTTGAATTACTGTATTTCCCGGCGATTCTCTCTATTGCAATTCCCTATGTAGCGCCGGTCTCGGCGACAAACGCGTTGTTCGGGATTTAACTGATTTATTTTTAGAGAAGGTTTCAGCGCTTTATCAGATAATGTTTTACACTTAATAAAAAATGTTTTTTTTATTAATACTTCATGCCGCACGGCGCAGAGCGCCGAGATTTCAGTGCGCCGATCTCTCCATAGACTACAATGGGAGAAGTAGCTCACGCTCTGATTGGCTGGGATAGCCAAGCCACCGCTAGCTCAGCCAATCAGCTCTTTTCTGTCTTTTTACTGTATTTTGAACTGTCCCGCCTTTGATTTTGATTGGTCTAAATTTATCCATAGGTTTATAATGGGACACTGTCGCTCCTATTCTGATTGGTCAAAACTTCTCCATAGGTTTTAATGGGTCTTTGTCGCTCCTATTCTGATTGGCTGGCTTCTGCCGACCAATGAGAAGCGCTTAAACAATTTAAATTACTGTATTTCCCGGCAATTCTCTCTATTGCAATTCCCTATGTAGCGCCGGTCTCGGCGACACACGCGTTGTTAGGGATTTAAGACCTTTATTTTTAAAGAAGGTTTCAGCGCTTTATCTGATAATATTTTACACTTAATAAGGAGGCAGAACCAGAAGCCCATGGAGACAGGCTCTTAGCTGAGGAGCTCCGCAGTACCGCTACCTTCTCGGGGGAGAATCCAGCGCTATCCTGGCACCAAAGCGACAGCGAACAGCTTCACAGAAGGCTCCTGCTCTCCGCTTCACTCCGGTGCGCAGTAGAGGGATTGCAGAGTATTTTTCGAGCACTCCCACGGCCGGGACCCCTGGCCTGACACGCAGCAGGCGCCATCTTCCCTCTTCACCGCAGCCGGAAGTGCCGCTTCCATCATCAACGGAGCGCAGCCGGCGCTTATCTACTGAGCCCTCTGCCGACTCTGAGACAGTGCAAGACCCGGCGGGCCTGAGCGGACCCCCCTCCGACATTCCTGCTGGGGAGACCGGCACCTCCCTACTCTCACAGCTTGCTCAGGTCAGTGACCCTGCCTGGCCGGGCCTCCCGCAATCACAGCGGAGCAGCCCTGTTAACCCCTGCAGCACCGGAGAGCCCACCCTGCCTCCCACGGCTCCTCAGTCTCTTCCTGACCACCGGCTGCAATCACAGTGGAGCAGCCCTGTTAACCCCTGCAGCACAGGAGAGCCCACCTTGCCTCCCCCGGCTCCTCAGTCTCTTCCTGACCACCTGCTGCAATCACAGCGGAGCAGCCCTGTTAACCCCTGCAGTACTGGAGAGCTCACACTGCCTCCCACGGCCTCTCAGTCTCTCCCTGACCACCTGCTGCAATCACAGCGGAGCAGCCCTGTTAACCCCTGCAGTACTGGAGAGTTCACACTGCCTCCCACGGCCTCTCAGTCTCTCCCTGACCACCTATTGCAATCACAGCGGAGCAGCCCTGTTAACCCCTGCAGTGCTGAGAGCCCACCCTGCCTCCCACGGCTCCTCAGTCTCTCCCTGACCACCTGGGTCTATATACCTGCCCTGCCAACCCCCTGTCAAGACCAGGAGTCTCCTGTGGGGACCTACCTCATCCCCAAGATCCAGAGGGACCAACGGTCACAGCCTTGGCGACCCTAATAATGCCTCCCAAAGCCCAGAGGCAACAGCAGGCCCCAAAGAAAGCACCGGGCACTCCTGTCCCAACTGCGGCAGCCTGGACAGTATTTCAAGAAGACACCACAGATGGGGACACTGATGCAGAGATGCAGAGGCCACCTGAGCTGCACAGGGAGCCCTCTTCTCCTCAGACGGCGAGGCCCGCTCCCCTCTCCGCAGACCCAGTTGACACAATGGACGACTGGCGCACTTACTTGAAACATATCCCTACAAGGGCCGATTTCACATGCCTAGTGGCAGAAGTTAAGGAAACTTGTAGATCAGAAATTGCGCAAATGCGCCAAGACCTTACTCAAGTGGCTGAAAGGGTCGACACCTTAGAAACAGCGCATGACGATACCCGTCGCTACACCTCCCACCTGGAGCAATGTGTGACCTCCCAGGCTCTCCTGCTTCGAGATACCCAGAAACACCTGGAAGACTTAGATAACAGGGGACGCCGCAACAACAGACGGGTGCGAGGGGTGCCGGAACCGGAAGGAGAGGAGACCCTTCAAGTCGTCCTTGAAGCCATCTTTAATAACCTCCTGGGACTCCCGCGTTTTCCCCTAAAGTTTGACCGTCTGCATAGAGCGCTCCCGCCCCAAAGCCCGGGGCCAAAAGAAAACCAAAGGGGACATAATCACTGCGTTCATAAATTTTACGTAAAAGAGAGGATCAGGGCGAAAAAATCGAAAAAGCAAAAGCAAATAGACTTTGCGGGGGCCCAGCCAACTCTCCCCAGATTTTTCCCCGGGATCCCCGCTGCAAAGAAAAAGACATCTTCCCCCATGTTTTGGCCCGTTTAACGGGCCCCGGGGCATCGCCTTTAGAGGGGGGTACCCATTTGCCCTTTTTTGCCTTCCAAGAAAAAGAAAAAATCCGAAACTCTCTGGACAATGAGGCCCTTGCAAGCTTTCTGCTCAGTCTGAATATTTCCCCCCCTGTTTTTAACGGTTTGGGGACTTTGCGGCCCCCCAAAAAATCTCCCCCCCCAATCTAGAGCCAGCCCGAAGAAAGGGAGGAGTTGTCCCCGCTAAAAGACTTTTTGGGGAAAGACCCCTGCCCTGCCCCACCCCCCCAACTTGGGGACCCCGGTTGGACTGGAAAATTTTAACCTCCGCCCCCGGGGTGATTAAGGCCCTGACCTTGGAAGACAGACTGGGCCCCCTCTCCCTCCCCCTTTTTCCCTTTTCTTTTTTCCCTCCCCCCCCTTTTCCCCCCAACCCTCCTTTCTGCCCCTCCCCCCCCCCCCCCCAAACCCCCACCTGCCATTTCTGTCATCGGGGGGTTGTGCGCACAATGTCCTTTTCTCTACCCACCCCGGGCTTTATTGCCGGGTTTATCTTGCAAAAATTTTGTCTTATATCTCCCCAAACCCAAAAACACTTTGGGTCTAAACCCCTATATACCCCCATACCTTTTTGGCGACCCTGTATGCAAAGGGTCGTTGTCTGGTACCCAAGTAGGGGCCCACAGGTTTCCCCCTACCTAGCTTTGGTAGTTTGAACCCAGGAATTACTCCTGGGGCTTCCAAACCCCTCTTTACCAGAGGGCTGTGTTCCACCCCCCCAATTCCCCCCCCCCCCCCAACCCCCCCCCCCCCCCGATTTTGAGGGGGAAAAATTTTTTTTGGGGGCACTTTTTTTTTCCCCCTTCAAAGGCGACTTAGGCCAAAAGTAAAAAGCCCAAAATTGAGGTGGATTTTTCCAATGTCTTTTAATTGTTTTGTGCGTGTCAGTGTCGGGCGTCCTTGTCTTTTCCCCCCCCCTCAGGTCCCGCCCTGCTGAGAGGACAAAAACGTTTTCCGGGTCGGAACTCCACTGGTCGTGGGTTTAACGGCGATTTGGGGAAATTTGGGAAACATCGCCTCTCCACTCTATCACAATGGCAAAAATATATTCATTGAATGCCCAAGGGATTGAATTAAAAAGAAAAACGGAGACAAATTTTTTTAAATGACCCTTAAGGGGTCAAAAGAACATATAGTATTTTTAAAAGAAACCCATTTTAACAAAGATAGAAATTTTTAAATTTTTGGAAACACTTGTACCCGAGACCCTTTTCAGGCCTCAAAAGCTTTCAAAGTCAATGTCCTTTTCCAAGTACGGGAAATTCCCAATCTTGGCCCCCCGGGGTGGGTTTTGAAATTTTTTAAAAGGGCCCTATATGAGGGGATGCAATTGACGCTCTAAAAATTTTATGCCCCAAACACCTCGCGGGTTAGATTTTTTAAAAAAAATTTTTAAAAAATTGGGGCCAGTTTCTCTCAGGGCCCCACCCCCTTGTTGGGGGAAAATTTTCAATATGTTCTTCTGGGAAAAAATTGGCAATCTTTGCTGCGGGGCAGAGCCTTTTAAACCCTTTTCCTTTGGTGCCTTAGCGAGGGGGGTTTTTTTTCCCCCCGGAAAGGGCAAAAGGGAAAGTTCGATCTGTAGGGATTTGTAGCACATCCAACTGAGCGGACATGCACTTTCTTTTCCCCCCCCATCCCGGCTCACACCCCACGTCTCAATTCCCCTTTTTGGGGAACAAACCTGTATTTTTTGGCTAGGCACGGTTTTAAAAATAAACCCTATAACCGGTCGGCCCAAATGTTTTCCCTGATGCTCTCTTTTAAATTTCTGGGGGAAAATCGCCCCAAAAAAATCCCAAATGGCATCCCCAAGGGAACCCCTTTTTAAAAGCCCCCCCCGCACAGAGAAAAAATTTTGGCGGCAGGCCATTAAAGACTACTTCCAAAATGAAAAACGGGCCCGGTAAACCTCACTGGCTACACTTTGGGGGGGCCCACACAAAGGGGTTTGATCCGAGGCACTGTACCCGCCTTGGGTTCCCGTAAAAAAAAAAACGAAACCCCTGAAAATTTGTCTCTGCTTGGGAAACACATTTTTAAAACTCCGAGGCTTTTTCGGGCAGCTGCTCCGCCCGGGCCCACAGCTTCGAGGGGGTTTTGAAAGACTCCGAGCTAAGATGAGGTTTTGGAAGAAATCCAAAAACCGAAAAACTTTTGGGTTTGTTTTAGTAGACAAAAAACCCTATTTCCATGCTAAAAAGGGCACATCCCAAAGCTCGCTAAAAATGTTTTCCGAGAGGGGGCCCTCAACAAAGCCCCCCTTTACTCCTTGGGGAAAAATCGGGGTATGATCGTTTTCAAATCCAAAAAAACACCAGTTTCTTCCACCCCTTTACTATGCCAGGCCTACCCCCTTCCGGACTCCAAACAAATTTTGTTTTCCCCAAATCCGAAAAACCCCCTGCATGAATTTTTATATCCTGCAAACCTCCCCTCCCTATCCAGACAGACCTGCCCTCTCCAACGCCCCAATCCCCCCAATTTAAGGAGATTAGGAAAACCCTAAAAGAATTTACCCCTTCAAAAAACCCCCGGGCCAGACGGGGATTTCGTACTTTTTATTTCCAGACCTTCTCCCCAAAAATTAGAAGTTTTATTTTTTTCATTCCGGAAGGGGACCAGACCCCCCCACCCCATGCTTCACCCCCTTCATCCCTTATCCCCAAGCCCAACAGAGACCATTAGATTGTTCTAACTATGGGCATCCCCCTTTCTAAATGCTGACTTGAAAATTTTTCGCCAAAATTTTGGCCAATATTTATCATACTGCTTGCAGGATTAATTAACAAAGACCAGGTGGGTTTTTGTTACAGGAAAGGCAAGGGGCGGATAACCCCTAGGGGCGATAAAACCTAATCGAGAAGGGCCTAGGAGGCAGGAGCCGGGGTTTTCTGCTCAGCTTGGACGCGGGAAAAGGCGTTTGATCGCCTAAATTGGAAGTTTATGTCCGAAGTATGAGATATTTGGCCTTTTTGGGGCCATTTATGCAACTTTTTGGGTTTGCTTACTCCCGCCCCTCTGCAGCTATTGGGCTCCCCCAAAGGATTCCCCCCTGATCAAGCCCTTAAAAAAAGGCATGAGGGAAGGGGGTGTCCCTTTTTCCCCCATGATCTTTGTCCTGTGATCGGAAAAAAAAACCATTGGCTGTGGGCCCTAAAAGAAATAACCCCAAAAATCAGGGTATCCGAGTCCGTACAGAGACTTCAAAGTATCCTTATTTTTTGGGGGGGGAAAAGCATACCCTGACTCTAACCCAAATTACATACCCCTATCCCCAAAATTTTCAACACTCTTTCGCCATTTTGGCCTTCCATGGGGTTTACAAAGTGAACTCGTCTAAGACCCCCCCCCCCCCCCCCCAAAACAAATTTCCCTTAAACATCCCTACCCTCAGTTGGATCTGTTTCAGATCGAACTTCTGTTTTTATTGGAAACAGAGATTTCCCTTTAAAAAAAACTGGGGGGTAAATTTGCCCCAACATAGGGCCCGCTGTTTCTCACCAACTATCCCGACAAAAATTTTTGGAGGGGCATCGGCTACTGGTAAATGGGAAAGCCCACCAATAAACCCCTGGGTGAAAAAAGCAGCGATTTTAAAAAGACAGCCTTTTCCCCAAAACTGATGTTCCTGTTTAGACTTGCCAGTGCCTAACCCCACCCCGAAAAATAAAAAACTCCAAAAGCAAGCCCCCCTTCCCTGCGTTTGTATGGGGGCCCGGGGGAGACACCGTTTTCCAAAATCAGTCCTGGGTGGCTCCCAAAACTCGAGGGGGGCTCTCGTACCCCGGGCCTAAAAAAAAAATTACTGGGCAGCGCCCGTTTCGACGAATCCCCGCTTGGTCATTTTCTATAAAAGCGTACTCCCAAAGGGCAAAGTTGGAGAAGTTGGGGTTTGCCCCATCCACCAAAATTCCCCCCTGGGTCTACAATGCACAACCCGATTGTCAAGCCAAATTTTTTGGGGCCCCAAAGGCCCCTGACGTGGAAGGGTGGAAATTTGTCAAAAGAAATTTAACCTCACTTCGCAATACTTACCAAAGACATTGTTTTTTTTTCCAACCACTGATCCCCGATAGTTTTCAACATCCCCCCATGGGAAACCCTGGTTTGATGTCAAATATTTAAGCTGGCGGATGTTTTTGGACACAGGCCCCGAGAGATCCTGCCTTTTGAAATCTACGGGAAAAAATATAAGCCCACCCCCCCACACTTATACTCCTATCTGCAGATTAGCCATTTCTTACCCCAGAACTCTGTCCTCCACATCGTACGAACCCCACCCGTTTGAGAAAAAATGCCCAACAAATTCTTCCACAGCTGGTCTGAAATTTTATTAAAAAAAATCAAATTTTGGGACACCCGAACCCCGCCCAAACCCCCCCCCAAATCTTACATGAGAAAATGGCAAAACTTTTTAGGGACGGGCCCCTCCCTAAAGACACCTGGCCCAAAAAATTTTTGGGCCCCGCCGGCCAAGTTTTTTCCTCTTGGGGTTCCCCCTACCAAAAAAAATCAAAACAAATGCTGATGCTTTTGGGACCCCTACCCCCGTACTCTTGCACACTTTTTACCCCAGTGTCTCTGACTTATGTTGGAAGGGGGTTTGGGCGACGGGAAGGGTTTTTTGGGCCCCTATTTTTTGGGGCTTGGGCCCCAAAATAAAAACCCCTTTGGAGAACAGTCGAAACTTTTTTCCGATTGGGGTTTTGGGAAAACACCATTTCCCCCGGGCCCTGGGGCTAACCCACTAAATTTTCTTTCCCCGATGGTTTTCGGGCGGCCCCAATCACCCTATTGCTGCATCTGTTGACGGGAACCCAAATTTTCTCATAAGCTTGCACTGGAAATGTCAAAAAACCCCCCTCAAAAAGGGCCAATTGATCAGCCAGGGGGGGGGTTTTTGGGGGGCATTTTTGTGAATGGAAATTTCCTCACGGCTCCCATTTTGACACAGGGTGATAAATTCGAAAATTTTCTGGAAAACCCTGGGGCTTTATAAAAATCCCACTGCCCCCCAATGGGAGCATAGTAAAGTGGGGCCCCGACCCAGGAAAACCTTCTCTCAGCTCCTACCCCCAACATCCCCCAGTAGAATTCCCCTTTTTTTGTCTGAATTTTTTTTGTGTATATGTTTCAAATTTTTTTCTTTATGTTTGTTTTACCCATTATTTTACGGGTCACTTGTTTAAAAAATGTTGAGAATGCCGGTTTTTATTGGGGCACCCAAAAGATATGGACCCTTCTCTACAGCAACTATAGGCATTTGTTTTGTCTATATGATTATTTCCTCTGTAAAAACTTAAAATCATTACTGCGACGCGGGGGATCCATCTAGGTACAGTGGTATGCGATCTTATGTTTTTTCATACTTGTTTTCTACTCTAGGATTGAAATATAACTAAAAATACAAAGGGTTAATTTTAAAAGGGAAAAAGAAAAAGGGTTAATAGTAATAACCGGGGGAGGGTTTTTTTGTTGGGCTTTTCCCTGGGCCTAAACACCGGAGGGGTTACCATTAACCACTTTTTCCCCTTCATTTTAAAAAAAAAAAAAAAAAAAAAAAAAGCCCTTTATTAATATGGACCAAAAGAGTCCTACCTTTGGGTTCTGGGGGGGCGAGGAGGTTTGTCTTTTTCACCCCTGGTGTTTGGAGCGGTGGGGCACCAAGGGCAATAAACAACTCGAGCTGACCACCCCCCCTGTACGATTATTGCTTCCCCCCCCCCCCTCATCCTATTTCCTGCCCCCCTTATCTTCTTTTTGACTTGTTTGTTTTTTGTATCTCGTACAACCCTTTTTTGACACATCAATTATGATATCTTTTAGCCCCTTTTGGGGTTTTCTGTAAGAAATCATTTCTAGTGTCCAGACGGAAAGTAGTTTTTTTTTTACTCCCCCATGCTATATTTTCCCAAACCATCCTTTGTATTCTTTTTAACACCCTTTTTGTATGTATAATGTCCAGTCAATCTTTAAAATCCTTTAAAAAAAAATTACAGTTAAAAAAAAAAAAAAATTTTTTACACTTAATAAAAAGATTTTTTTATCATACTCCATGCCGCCGGCGGCAGCGCCGAGATTGATTGCCCCCATCTCTCCATAACTACAATGGGAGAAGTAGCTCGCGCTCTGAGGGCGGGGATAGCCAAGCCACCACTAGCTCAGCCAATCAGCTCTTTCCCCTGCTTTTTAAACTGTATTTTGAACTGTCCCCCCTTTGGGATTTTGATTGGTTAAAAATTCTCCATGGGCCCTATAATGGGCCCCTGTCGCCCCTATTCTGTTTGGCCGAGATCCAAGCCCCCCCTACCCCCCAACCCAAACAGCCCCTTTTTGCATTTTTACTGTATTTTTAACTGTTCCGCCGTTGATTCGATTGGACAACGTTCTCCCCTAGATTATAATGGGTTTACTGTCGTCCCATTCTGATTTTGGGGGGCTTCTGCCGACCCAAAGAGAATAGCTTTAAGAAAATTTAATTACGGCATTCTCGCCACTTTTCATGGGAAGAGTGAATCTCTTAAAACAAGTTTCCACGCTTATAAACCCCATCCAGATGTTGCCGCGTACCTGCGCCGAAAAAGGAAAAAATTTTTCTCCAAGCTGTACACGGCTTATCTGGGAGGGGGCCGCGCCCCGCCCCTTTTTTACATACTAAAGCTGCCGAAGTAAAATGGGGGGGTTTGGGGGTGCCCCAATTCCCTCCTATACCTGGCGGCCCGGACTTTTTTTTTTAGACTGGGCAAAAGGGGGAAGAATGTTCACAGCGTTCACTGGGCACCTTGTTCAACCAGGGGCAATTAATAAACTTTCTTTACCTACCATTTGCTAGCATCCCACAGGATGTACGCAGTAACGCCCTGCTCATGCCAATATGGGCGGGGCGTGGAACCAAAATTAGGCAGCTTTGAGGGTCTATCACCTACCTGTTACTATATACCGATCTCTTTTACATAACCCAGACCTTTCAAGGAGGCAGGCCACATGGGTTTTTTAAAAACAACTCATAGGCAGGGACTTGGTAATGTAGAGCACTGGATAAATCCAGCAACTCATACTCCTTTTAGCTATGCGAACTGCGAAACGTATTCCCCAGATATCACTATTCCCTTTTTTCATTATATGCAGGCCACCAGCTATTGTAGGGAAATATTGGGTTTAATGACAAACAGGGACTGGGACTCCACATTCGGGGTTTGCCCAAACTTAGACCACATACCAAAAAGGCACTACTGTCCACGGCATATAAATACTTGCAGAACGTCGGAGACCATACCGCGGTCTGCACACAACTAAAGAAATGGGCGGGAAAAGACCCGACACTACAGCCGACCCTCATCTTAAACACCATATCCATGGCCCATAAGTATCTCCCCTCGGCTAGATACATAGAGATGCAGCTTCAGATCATGCATAATGCATACCTCACCCCGATCAGGGGTTTTAGAATGGGAATCTACAACTCAGACACATGCTTTAGATGTGCCTCGCCTAAGGCAGACTTATACCACTGCCTTTGGGAGTGTCGGGTGGCTCGAACGTACTGGCAGAATATTGCAAATTATAGTAAACAAATAGGACTGCCGGGACTTTTGAACCGTCGGCTTCATGGGCGCTATTTGGACATGTAGAGGGAGCAGACCACATCAACGGCAGGAGATTACATCTGCTCTATATTTTAGCAGCAGTGGCTAGGAAAGCAATTCTCCACAGATGGCTTCAACCTGAGGGCCCAAGTATGGATCTATTCCTGGAGAAGTGTCATTTCCTGCTGAGGATGGACTGGGTGGAAGCCGCGCAACAAAAAGAAAAAAGGACGAGAAAATTCTTCCAGATATGGGGCCGGGTTATCAATACCCTTTCATTACCAACAAAACAAGCTCTACACAGGTGTTTTGGTAACACTATGTGGTTCATGCAACGACAAATAGCTGGGGACGACCCTATAGGCGACTTAGACATCACTCGAACTCCAGAAACCTGGAGCTTCTTGACCTCTTTCTCGTAGACATCTCACATAGGCTGGTTTTAGATAGCTTGAATAGGCCCAGCAGATCGCAGTCATAGGAGCCCTGGGGATCACCCACACTGGTTAGAAATAACCCATGCACAGGAGTAACTGCCTCCAAACCGTCATAATCGGAGGGATCACAGACCATTTGCCTCAGACGCCACCTGCCAAAACGTCATTCTAGGGGAGGCCACTGAATACCACATAGGGGAGTGCCCCCACCCCCCACCCCCAAATCAGGGAACACCGCTCACACTAGAGAAGGAAAAGTGCCTGTGCGAAAAGCTGCTAGTTTACAGGTTTTTATGTTTAGTTTTGTGTTGGATAACTATCTGTCTTAATCAGTCTATGTATCTCTAAATCTTTTAATTTCGCTTGGAAACGACTCATAGACAAAGTTGTAATGTTCGATAAGCCAAATGTGTTATAGTTTGAAAAAAGGAAAAATTAATCCCAGCCACTAACTGTTAATATCTTGTGCTCTTAAATAACTGTTGAATTGCTATGTAACCTTAATGATGCTGACCTTTATGATGTGCAAATGGCTTGAAGGATTCAATAAAATTCTTTAAAAAAAAAAAAAAAAAGAAAAAAAGAATTTGAATTACTGTATTTCCCGGCAATTTCCAAAATCCGAATTCTTGATATTGCACCGTTCGAGATTTTTGGAAAGTGATTTTATTTTAATTATTTTTATTTTTGAGGTTTAAGCTCTTTTCTGACAATGTTTTCCGCCTTTATAAAGGCGATTTTTTCGGATTCATACTCCTGCTGCACGGAGCGGACCGCCGAGATTTCTGTCGCGATCTTCTATCTTCTTCCTCGCATGTTCCGATCTTGCTTCACTTCGCCGCCGCCGGAGCATTTAGACCAAAATAAACTAGGTCTGCCTGTCGGAGCTGCCGAGCGCTGCATTTCGCCGTGCTTTGGAGACCCGCCATCGTACATGCCTCGGAGTTTTCAAGCGCGCCGCGTCCCGCCCCGGACCGTCTACACCGCGCCCACACTGCGCCCATTTCCCGCCCCTTCATGCGGGGCGCAGCTGAAAGTGGCGAACGCTGCGCCTAACACTGTATCCCTGCGTCCGACAGGGGGATTCGGGCTGGGAGGCGCAGTATACGCCAGAAAACGGGCGAAAAGCCCGATCGTACATGTCGCCCTAAATATTAATTTTTACCTACTAAACATTCTACAATTAATGACATTTATATCCACACGGGAGACTAATTTAATGCCCTTTCTTAACATGGCGTTTTACACTTCAATACATTATCTAGCGCATGCGCTTCTTAACCTAATCTCACATCCGGGCATCACAATACAAACCTATCTCCCGATTGATTCCAGGACATAGCAGACTCTACAGAGAGGTAACAAATATCTTATAGGAAAACATTGCATTGGCACTCCTCATTTAATCCCTTTGGGGATAAAGACCGCGCGCCGGACCGGGGCCCCGCCCCCATGAGGGGAGACGCGGCTTTGCCCCGGCCGCGGGCGCGGCCGGACCCGCGTGGGGTGATGCGGCGGTCGGGGGGGAGGATTGGGGCAGGGGGGGGCGGTTTTAAGGCCGCTCCCCGCCCCGGGAAAGCAGTGGGCGCAGCACGTGTGAGGCAGTGAGGAGCCCGTGGGGAATAGGAAGTCGGGAGGTTGGCACTGGGTGAGTGGGGAGGCAGCAGGACGGCGTATGGCGGAGGGGGGAAACCGACAGCTGGAGGAGCTGCGGGGGTTTGCCCACAGGGGCGGCATGGCGGGGGGCAGTGCAGGGGGTGGTCAAGGCGCAGGGGCCGCAGTGTCAAAACCCGCGGGGGGCAGCAGGAGCAGCCACAGACGAGGGCCAGGCCTCCGCGGGGCCTGAGTGAATGTACCCGGGGCCCACCGTCGCCGGGGGAGCCTTCCCGGGACCCCCCCGGGGGCGGGGGGATCGTCCTGTTTTCGTGGGCGGTCTTCTCGGCCGGAGGCTCCCAGGGGGGCCCGGGGGGCTCTGCGGGGGACAGTGGGCCGGGGCACCAGTTGGTTTGGGGCCAGCTTTGCCCCTTCTACGGCGTCCGGTCCGTGGTAGCAGTGGCCCCTGCTGGCATGCTCCCCGGGTTGGGGGGTCACCCAGCGACGGAGGACGGGTCGGGAGACGCGGGGGGAGCAAACGAGGGAGTCGGTGGGCCGGTAGGGCCCCAGCGGGCGGGGAGGTCGGCCCCCGAACAGGATTAAGGACCCTCCAGGACGTCGGCGGAGGCAGGAGCTCGTGTCTCAGGACCTCGGCCTGCCGGGGGTTGGGCCCCCCCTTTGGGTTTGACCCTTTCCCCGGGCGGAGGGGCAGCCCGCGGTGGATGTATGTTTCAGTGGAAGGTCTCGCGTAAACCCCCGGGGGCGGGCTGGGGGGGTCCCAGCCCCCCCCGCACCTGGTGGGGTATATTCTTGTCGTATTCGTTTCCCCCCATATTGCAGTCCCCGGGGGGAGTCGGGAGCGCGGGGGCTCCCAGGGCCAGGATGGCCGGGTGAGTGGGGGGGGGCGTAGGGGGGCCCGGGGAGGGCGGGGTTAGAGAGGGTTGGGCGTTACTGGTCGGGTTTGGAGTGGGGGGCAGGGCGGCGGGGTCCCGTCCCCGGTTTGGAGCGGGGGACCCCCACAACATTGGAGGTGAGGCCTTGGGGAGCGGGGGAGTTCCTGCAGGGGGGGCCAGACAAGGGGGTTTTCATAGGGGGGGGGTTTTTAGGGGGTTGGAGCCGAGAAAGGAGCAGCGGATAGCTGCGATTGGATGTAAGGGGAAAGGGGAGGTCTATTGCTTTTGAAGGGCCCCTGGGAGCGTTTAAGCAGAGGTGCGGGAGAAGATATGGAAAGATGAATACGTTGAAATCTTTTTCTTCTTCCACTGGAGAATTTTAATTGGACAAGGGAAAGAAGGGGGGAGTAAGAAAGAGGAGGGGGAAAAAACGGCCGGGGGGGCCCTGATCCCCCAGACGTTTTTTCCCCAAATTTCTGCAAGCATTTGCCCAAAATTTTGCAACCCTGATTGGGGGGAAGGCGCCGGAAAATTGTTCGGCCCTTGTTTTGTTAATTTGGAAAAGCATTTGGGGAAAGGGGCATCGGGCGTATTGGGGGTTGGCGGCTGGTTGCCATAAAAGATGAGCAATTTTCCCCAAAGGAAAAGGGGGGGTCCGCCCGGCTTTTGGTGGGGGCCATAAGGATTTTGGAATTTGGGGTTTAAAGTTATGGCCCCAACAAGTTTGGGTTTCCCCTTTTTAAAGGGGGGCCGGTTGGGGGCCGGGCCCAAAGGGGGGATTGCCGGGGGGCCCGGGGGAGGTTTTCAAGCTTTAAAGGGGAAAAAGGGGGCCTTCTGGGGAATTCAATAGCCCGGGCCCTTGGAAATTTTGGAGGAAAGGGTGTAAAGTTTAAAAAAACATTCTCATTTTGTGGGGCGACCTCGCACCCTGTCCCCGGTGGTTTTTTAAAAAAGGGGGGGGGGTAAAGGCGGGGGGCCCGGGGGAGCCAAAAGGGGGGGAAAGCCGGGGGAAAAATTAAGAGATGGAGCCGTTTCTGGCCAGATTTAGTGATCGGGGGGCGGCCAAATTTTTTTATTGAAAGGTTTTCGGAAAGGGGTTTTAAAATCCCCCACCAGTGCCCTGGGGGCCTTTTTTTGGTAAAAAATTTTAGGGGGCCGGGGCCCTGAGCACCCCACTGAAATAGCAAAGAGTTTTTGGGAAAAAAGGGCTGGCGTTGGGGAGAATGGGGGGTCCTTTTAAAGGTGCCAAACTTTTTTTCCCGGGTTTGGTGGTTTCCAAACCCCTGGGTTTTGGTTTCCCAAGAAGGAGCCGAAAAATTCGGCTTATCCACCATTTATCATTTCCCAAAAGGGGGCTCGGGGCAATGATAGCAAAAGCACCGGAGTTGTGTTCGGGGTGTTTCAAAATCATTTGACAGGCGGTGGCTTTGGTGCAGGGTTTGGGGCCCGGGGTTTCCCTTTATGGGCGAAGGGGCCGGGATTGGGAAACGGCTTTTCCGGTACTAAAAAGATGCCAAAGCGGAGAGCGTGCGTTTGTTGGCGTGTTTAAATGGGAAGGACAAATTTTACGTGGAAACGGTTTCCTTTCCCAAAAGGGGTTTTTTCATTTCATGCCGTATTTTAGGGGATTCATTTTTTTTGGAGTGGGTAAATTAGGGAAAGTTTTCAGGGTTTAATTCCATCATTCATTAAATTGGATGATTTTTTCTTTGCGTTGGGCCCACGGGGTTTTTCCCGATTTGGGGTTTTGCTGGGATTTATTGTTTTTGGGGGGCGGAGCGGTTTTGGGGGTTTCCCCTGGGGGCTGGAAAAAAAAGGAGGGGCCCGTTTCCCGTTTGAGTTTTTTTGGGAATGGAGTGTTGGTTGCCCGGGGGTTTAAACTGGAGGGCCCAAAAAAAGGGGAAAAATAAGGGGCTGGGGGGTTAAAGGGAAAATACCGTGCGGGAGTTGCAGGGCCCTTTTCTCGGCAAAATGAACCCTTTTTCCCGAGGGTTTTGCCCATTTGGGGGGGGGGTATTTTTTAGGCGGTTTTGGGGGAAAGGGGTACGGCGGGAAATTTAGAAAGCCGACCCACTTTGTTGGTTTTAAAACCCCTGAACACAGGGGGGGGACCTGGCAGGGGTGGGGTCTTTTTTGGGAAAAAATTAATGGCCCCGGCCCCCAAATTTTTGGGGGGGGAGGTCTCCAATTTGGGGGGTGGGCACTTTACTGATTTTCATCAGGCAGGCCCCGGGCTTTTTGGGGCCCCTTTGGGGGGGGGGACAGCTTTGGTTGTGCGGGGGCCCCCTGGGCCGGGGGAGAGTGGGCGACTCCTCCTTTTGGGGGCAGAATTTTTTCGTTCCCTCGAACTCTTTCCCCTCGGGTGGCGGTTTAAAACTATGGGGGGGGTCCCGGGTTTCGGGATCAAAAGGTTCGGTTCCATTGTGACAAAAATTGGTGGGGTGCAGGGTATCAACCAAATTTTTGGGATCCTTTACCTCCGGGTTTGGTTCCTGCTCCGGTTGTTGGTTTTGCGGTTGGGTTTTGGGAAATTGGGAAATTCCCCCGGGTGGTGGCGGAGCATGTTTTCCCGGGGGTGCTTAAATTTGGGGCGGTTTTTTCTTTCCGATTTCAAGGGGGGCGGTTTTTAGGAAGCTGGGCCCCCGGCGGCGGGGCCCGGGCGCGGGGGGGAGGAAAGCCCCAATTATCTTTGGGGGCGTGGCCTCCCCGGGAAAGCCCAAACCCTTTTTGTTTCCCCGGGGGTTCCCCCGTCAGGTGGGACCTTGGGTTGGGCCCTTTCCCCCGAGGCCCGGGGATGTGGTTGGAAAAGGCTTGAGGTTTTGGTCCATTACGGGCGGGGGGAGGATGAATTGGGGGGGCCTTATTGTGCCTGATGGTTAACATGGGAGAGGGCTGGGGGTGGTCAAATGCTAAGGGTACCCCAGGTTTATGGGCGGGGGGTCCCCATTTTTTTTTAAGTGGAGGAGGGGAGGGGGTTTTTTAAACCCAAAGGGTTTTGTTATTCCCCGGGCTTTGGGGTTGGGTTTCGGGGGGAGGGGGGGGGGGGCCAGGGGGTTTGGGCTCGCCCCGTTGTGTTTGCATTATTGGAAAAAGGTTGGGGGGGGGGGGTGCAGGGCCCGTGGCGGGCCCCGGGGTACGAGGTGGGGCTTTATTTCGGTGGCCCTTTTCTCTTTGGGTTTTTCGGGGGATTGAGGGGGGGGAGCTGGTTTTTCCCCGGGGTCGGGTTTAAAAGGGGTGGCTTGGGGGCTGGGGACATGGGGAAATGGAGGGGGGTGGTATTTTTTTGGGTCCGACGGTTTAAAAACGGATTTAGGAGGGTAGGGGCCACCGGGTACAGTTGAGGGGGGTTCTGGGGCTCTGATGTGCCCTCTGCCATGTTTGCGGGCATTTCGGGCGTATTGTGCAGAGCGGGTTTGGAGGCCTCTACTGGTTCACCAGGGTGGATAGTTTCTGTCTCGATTTCATTTTGCCGGTCGGTGTTTCAGGCGATGACTTGGGCGGCTTTGGGGACTGAGCCGGTGAGTTCGCCCCGTACTCGTTTCGCCGTAGGGGTGGGGTGGGGCGGCTTCGCCTGACTCTGGTCCGCTGGATTGGAAGATGGGAATCGGGGACCGGTTCCGGATATATGTGCGCCCCCCAGTTGATTGTCGGGGAAATGTGTTAGGAGTGGCGGGGGTTTTTTCGTTTATTTCCTTAGTCTTGCCGTTACGTTTTTCGTGTTTTCTGTTTTATTGTAGTTCGTTCGCCTTGCCTTGTCTGGATCCTGGGACATTCTTATGTCTACTGGGGCGCGGAGAGAGCGGAACGTGGCGGCCGGATGATGCGGGGCAGCTCGGTTTTTCGTCGCGAGCGGTCGTGGCGGTGATCCGTGTGGATAGGACGGCGTTGGTATGGAGGTGGTTGGGGGTGGTTCCGGAATTTATGCGGTATTCCGCATTGGGACAGACCCCGGATGTCCTGGTGTTGCAATGCCGGGGGTAATAATTCCTGGGCTCCCTTACGTCTCGCGAGTTGGGCAAAAAAACTCAAATATGACCTGTTGCGGTTGTGTGTCGTCTGTTTCTGGCTGGTCATTGTATGGTCGGACATGGTGTTCTGGCATCATTTGGCGGGGTGGGGCCAGGTCAGTGGTATAGTCTTGAATAAAGGCCAGGTGAAGGGTGAACAAGGCAGTGGCAGGTTTTGTGGCACAGGGAATGGGGGGTGTGTTCGTTGCGCACCTCGAATTGGGAAAGAGGCGAGGGGAATTTTTTGGAGCGCAGACGGGGTTCATCCTGACACTCCCCCCACCCCACCATAACCCACGGCAGTTGGATTGGGGAACCTTATGGGCCTCTCGGTCTTCAAGAGGGCATTGAGAGGGCTATTGGTCTGGTGGGGGTCTGTGCGTGCATGAGGGGTCATGGCATTGCTTGCGGTGCGCGGTCGAGGTTCTTGGAGTGGTGGAGAAAAATTGGTGAGGGAGTCCTTTCGGGTTAGGTTTCCTCAGAGTTTGGGTTAGGTAACTTGGACGGCCCGGCGAAGGTGGGCTCTTTCGTAGGTGTTATCCTGTGGAGCAAAATGAGAGGAGCCAATAGAGTATGCTTTTGGGGCCTCCAGAGCCATTGGAGTACGGCTGGGGGAAAATGGTGGTTTGTCCCTTCGGGGATTTGGTCGCCGGGTCGGTTTTGGGGGCTCAAGGACCTCCGGCCCATATTTGGTACTGGTTGGGTGGAAGAGTTGTTTGGGTTATTTATGTGTTTGTATATAGATATATATATGTATATGGAGAGGCACGGGTAGAGTCAGATATATTTATACGTGGGGATGTAGGTATGCTTACATATATATATTTATGTACCGGTTACAGATTTATATTATATTTATACTGGTTGTTTTATATTTATGTGTATTTTGTTAATAAAACGGCCTTAGCTATGGCAAATTTCATTTCCAAACGTGTGTCGTGTCATTATGGGTGGCCACAGTAGGGAGGTTGGTTGGGAAAAAAAAAAGTGAAGGAGATTGGTGGGGGGGCGGACGCGCGCTCAGCATTGCCCTGGAGGGTCAAGACGCGCGGCCGGACCGGAGGGTCCCGCCCCCATGAAGGGAGGCGCGGCATGACCCCAGGCACGCTGGGCGCGGCCACGCTGTTGAGCGCAGCGGTGACGCGGCGGTCGGGGGAGGGAGTTCGGGCGCAGGGCTGTGGCAGTATTTTTTAAGGCCGCCTCCGCCCGGGAAAGCAGTTCGGGCAGGCACGTGTGAGGGCAGTCCCACCCCGCCGCCTTAAAGTAGGGGTTCGGTCGCTTAAAGGGTTGTGGTTTGTGAGGGTGGTGTGGTTTCAGCAAGTTTGGTGCTGGGGGACTAATTATGTCATGTGGGCCGTGGGAGCGGTACGGGAGGTTCTAGGACGTGGTGGAGAAAATTGGTGAGGGTCCTTCGGGGTAGGATTCCTCAGAGTTTGCGGTAAACTTGGATGGCCGCGTGAGGTGGGCTTCTTCGGGGTATGTTATTCCCCTGTGGAGCAAAATAGAGGAGCCATAGATATGGCTTTTGGTCCTCCGAGCCAGTGGAGTACGGCTGGGGGCAAAATGGTGGTTTGTCCCTTCGGTGG
Source organism: Phyllomedusa bahiana (assembly GCA_025379985.1). Lineage (NCBI taxonomy): Eukaryota > Metazoa > Chordata > Amphibia > Anura > Hylidae > Phyllomedusa > Phyllomedusa bahiana. Next base: position 102,742 of record JAODAL010007070.1, read on the forward strand.
ATTTTGGGGATCGCCGGAGTCGGTTTTGGGGCCCAAGACCTCGGCCCCGTATTTTGGTACTGTTGGTTGAAGAGGTCTAGTTGGGTTATTTATGTTGTTTGTATATAATTATATATGTATATGGAGAGGCATGGATAGAGTCAGATTATTTATACGTGGGGGATGTAATATAAATTTTAAATATATATATTTTATATACCGGTTTACAGATTTATATTATTATTTATACTGGTTGTTTTTATATTTATTGTGTATTTTTGTTAATAAACGGCTGCTGTGGCCAATTCATTCCAAACCGATGGTTGTCGTGTCATTACTGGGTGGACCGCAAGTTAGGGAGGTTGGGTTGGGAAAAAAAGTAAGGAGTTGGTGGAGGGCAGGGACGCGCCCTGATCACAGCGTTGCCCTGGGGGTCATACGTCAAACTTCATAATCCAGAATAACTCCCGTTGTAATAAACGTATTCTGATCTGCTCTTCATCAGTACCCTCAATTTTTTCGAGTACACACCATCTGAACTCTGAGACAAACTATTTGGAATGCCTCATGGCTAAGGACTATGCTTTACTAGAGCTAAGAGCTTAATAGTGGGAAGCATAAAAGTTCTTAAGCTTGTAACTGTGGATCGTCCGGAGGTAAAACTATCAGAGGTGGAAGGGAGCTTAGTAGTTGCAAGGTCTCACAAAGATGCTGGGCAAATCTTAGATAAGTGGCTAGCACAAAATCATTAGAAAAACTGCGGTGGTGTAAACTATGGCATATAATAGTTTAACAGAGACTCACAGGCCATATGCAAGGAATCTAGCAGCCATCTTGGATGCAGCGTAATACAAGTGTTGTAGTTTATGGCTCCCTGGGCTGTGGAGAGAAATTTGCCCCTCATATTTTTATGTAAAATTAAATTTAACAAGTGTAAGTTCATTCATTGCAGATTGTTATTGTTTTATTTGCATGTTTGCATTTATATTACAGTCAGTTGCAGCTTGCAGCTGTGCAATTTATTTCATACTGCTTTGTTGCGCAAGAGAAGGTAGGTGGTGATAGGTCCATGTCCCATGTGTCAGGAAAGTGTAAACACCTGGGTAGCAGGTATGCACGGATACAGGGCCAAACGTGTGGGGGCGGGAGGGTTTTGCATTCATCCCTACTGCTCTTCAAGAATTTACTGGAACTCTTTCTCTTTTCTTTCAGGCCTTTGCTTTGGATTCCAGCCTTTGCTTGTAGCGGTCAGGTCTAAAGGATATACACAAACCTTCGTACGCTCCCTGGGCCCTTCTGGCAGGCCTCTTTGTCTCTCTACCTTCTTCTTCCCTCCTCACTACATTCTCCCCTGTACCTGTTCCAGCTTGTCTCTGTGGGGGCGAACCCTGTTGTACCTTTGAACTGGAAGCATTGTGTGTATCTTCATGAAGGATGTTTTTAACATAGCAAAGTGTCATATGGGGCCCGTGTGCTATGGGGAGGAGGCGGGAGCAAAGGGAAACCATTTTGATACTGTCCTCATTGTGTGGCTTGCAGCATGATGTACAGGACCAGCTCAACCGTTCCAGTGCATGTCCTTAGCACCCCGCCTTTTTATCTCTCAAAATTAAAGTAAAACTTGGTGATAAGTCTTGTCTTGAAGCAGTTAAAGTGATCCACTGGCTCATATTTGTACTAATGTGAAACCCAAATCTGCATCTCATAGGAAGAAGATACTATACATATATGCCTGTTACTTCTTCTGTAGTATTTAGTACAAAAAATCCAACAGGAGCCATGGCATGCATTAAATCCATTGGAGATAGGATCATCGGTCCCCAAAAAAAGGCTAAATCTGTTTTTTTTTTTTTTTTTTCAAGAAAAAGTAAAATAATGGCAAAAAACCCCGGGGACTTACCCTTTGGGAAATATACTGGACCTGGTGTTATTTCTGATCCTGTCCACTGTGGCAGGAACCCAGTTGTGTATTACACTGCTGCTGCTATTCAGAACACTGTAATAGCAGGACATAGGTTGACTCTTGCATGTGAATCAAAAAAAGGGTTTTTAAAAACAGAAATTTATCCCAGTAATTCGGTATTTATTAGCCCCCTTTGTTTACAGCCAGTCCCCTGGTTATTATTCAAGGGATAGGGACTGTAGATTTGTTCTTAAGTTGATTTTCTATGTAAGTTGGAACAGGTACTTCAATTTTTTATTTTTTTTCATTTTGGATGATGCAGGGAAGGGTTAACAACCCTTTTCAATTTGTTTTGCTGTCTGTGCACCTGTTTAGAAGATTTCAACTCACTTTCTGTCTCTCATGTGCTGCTGTAGCATGCTGTCATTTGAAATTTCCAAGCCTTGGATCTTTTTTTTTCAAAAAAAAAGGTTTAAAAAGGGGGCTGGTGCCCGGGGAAGTTTTATTTTTTTTTCATGCTACTTGTGTGGGGTGGGTTTTTTCCCTTTAAAATTTCCCAAAAGACATTTAATGGGAGGCATCTGACATACGCCTTTTATTAAAATTGCCTGGTTTTGGGTCAGCCAGTGGTGTTTTTTTGTTCCCCAAGGTGACCAAGCCCTGTGTAAAAAAATTACCCCAGAATCCAAGCACCGGGGGGCCGGGGAAGAATCGGAAAAACAGTCAGAAGCAGACCTTAATGCGAGGGTTCGCTTCTGGAAAAAGCTGCGGGCCCGGGTTTTTTAAAGTTTGGGAAAGGGGGACCAGTATCGGGGTTTTTCCCCAAATTTCTGAAAATTTGGGCCACACTTTTGGGGTTTTCCCCCTGTGGTTTAAAAAATTTGGGGGGGGGAGCCCATGTTTTTTTTTTTTCCCAAATTTTTTTAAATTAATAAAATTTAAACCGGGGGAAATCCACTGTGTTATAGGAGTTCCCTTTTTCAAATTCCAATAAAAAAATGATTTTAAAAGAAAATAAAGGGGGGTTCGGGGGAAATTTTAAATTTAAACCCTTTCTAGCTGTCGATTAAAACCAAGCATACTTTAAAAAGTGCCAAAAAAAGCATGAAAGTGTAATGTAAACCCGGTTTTGGACAAAAAAAGGTTTTAATAGCATTAAAATTTATAATCCCAAAGGGGGGGAAAGCTAAAATCTCTAAAGGGTGTGTTTAAATTTCCTGGCCCCTTCGGTTCAGAGTTTATTCCAGGAAAGGTCTATAAAATGGGTACCCCCCTTTTTATTCCCCTCTCCCCCATTATTCGGGGCAAAAAGGGCCACAGGGCCAGAAAAAATGAAAAACCCAAAAACCCTTTATTTAATTTAGGGGATTTTCGAAAAAGGGAAAAAAAACAAGGGGGGAAATTGGGGGAAAAAAGCGCGAAATAAATTTAATACCCACACATTGAAAAGGTCAAAATTTAAATTTTCGTGTGTTTTGCCAAGCCCCAAATTATTCAGCGTAGCCCGTAACCCCCGGGCCTCACTGCGGGCAGACCTTACCCTTGGGTTTTGTAAAAAGGGCCTTCCTAAAAATGTTTGCAGTTTCCCATGTCTAGATTGATATGCAAAAAGGTAAGGAGAAAGATTGTTCAAAAACCCTAAGAACAGAAGCGGGGAAAATTGAAAATCCCAGGGAAACCACACCCCCAAGGGGTTAAAAGGAATTAAGTACTGAAACCGCGGGAAAAAAGGGGGAGTTTTTAAAAATTTAAAGTATGAAAATATTTTTAAAATGCAAGTTTTGATCTTAAAGGGAAAAAGGGAAACTGCAGCTAAAACCATGTTTTTCCCACCCAAAACCAAAAAAGTTTTTTTTGGCCTTTTTAAAAGGGGGTTTTTTCCAAGGACCCCTTTATTCTTTCCATTGTGTTTCAATAAAAAAAAAAACTGCTTCATTTTTTTGTTTTGTTAAATAAAAAAATTAACCCATATTATGTCCCCCATGACCAAAATTTCATATGCCAGGCCCCAGTGCTTCCCCTGGGTCCCTCAAGAGGGGTCGTTCATAGATGACATGATGCTGCAGCCAATCACTGGCCTCTGTGGTCACCTGTTGTACCTGCAGGCATGTGACTATCGAGGCCAGAGGTTGGTTACAGCATTTTGTGACCAAAGAAGTGAACATCAAATGGGGGGCCCCGGGGGAAACACTGGACCGCATCACTGGAAGGGGTGAAAGGGGGAGGTTTTAAATATGGAAAAAAATTTTTTTTTTAGCACAGTGGGGGGTAGGGGGGGTTTTTTAAAAAATCTTGGAAAACCCTTTAAAAATCAAAAATCTGTCTCCCTTAAAACCAATGGGGAGTGAAGGGTTTCAATACATTGGCCTAGAAAATGCTGCCCCAAACATTACAGTACCAAAGGCCCCAAACCTTTTATAGCATGGGAAAGGGGCTTTATGGGGGACCTTAAGGGTGGCCTCAGTTTCCAGGGGTTGAGTGCAAACATCCCTTATAGTTACCCCTAATTGAATAGTCTGAATTATTAAATTAAATTTAAATTTTAAACAACTCTGGGAAATAAGAAAAACTTGTTTTTCAATAGTGCGTGGGCCCCCTTTTTAAACAAATATTTTAACATGCAATGGTCTTTCCTGAGACAATGAATCTTGAAACCATGTGATTGATTTGAAGATCCATCCAATTATCATAAACATTTTACATCTGTATTAGTGAAATGCCTTTAAAAAGAATGGGGGGGTTAGTAGCCCCCTTTTTACATACCCAAATTTAAAATAACCGTTCTGTACTGTTTTTTTAAGTGCCAGGAAAAAAAAAAGGGGATACTCTTTTGGAAAAACCGGGGAAAGACCCGATCCATTATCTTTTTCCTGAATCATTGTGTGTAAAGTGCCAATGACCCCCCAAAAAACTCCTATCTCAACATAGAAAGTGACTTACAGCTTCCAAAAGTTATTTCTGACTGTTATGTATAAGGACTTGCTTTATCTGTATTAGTTATCAGCTTAAAGGGAACCTGTCACATAGGTTATGCCCCTCTTACTGTGGACAGCACAAGCTAGTGTCAGACATGCTGTTCCCAGCGCTGTGCCCATTATTCTGTAAGATGCTATAGTTTCAGAGCATTTAACCCTCAAATCTTATTAATGAGCAGGTGTTAACCCCGCCCACCAAAGGCTAACCCCACCCATCTGTCAGTTATTCTCATGTTCAAAGTAATAGGTTTATCAGTTGTGAGGTGGTGCTAGCCTCAGGTGGGCAGGGGTTTTTAAAAAAATGACTCTTTGTTTGACTCTTTCTGGCTGAAAACTGCAGAATTGAGCATTAAATACACGAAAACTACAGCATCTATATAAGGGACACAGCGCTGGAAACAGCATGTCTGTCATTAGCTTGTGCTGTCCTCACAAGGGGGGCATAAACTATGTGACAGGTTCTCTTTAAAGAGTTTTTTCATCACGATTAGCTTTAAACATGGAGGCAAAGGTAAATAACTGCCATTACCAAATACATTGCTGCTCTTATTTGGCTTCATGTTGGATTAGTTTTTATCTCCTGCTTGTTTGCACAAGTTTCTCTAATTACCGTCCACCTCTCTCTGCTCTAGTAACCCTAACCATGATGGTGAGTTCACTCCCTGCTGTTTCATACCAGCAACACAGGAGCTTGTTAATCTTTATTATAGACAAACGCTAATCCTTTAGAGCTCTGTAGCCTTCTGTCCTGCTGTTAAAACCCCTCCCATACCAAAGTGTGAGCCTGACACTGGCTGTGAAGAGCAGGCTCTATGAAACAGCTTTATGAGAAACCCTTTAAATGTTAAAAACATAACTAGAAATAAAAAATACACATGATGCACTCTCTCCAGACCTAGTAATCACCTCCTCCAAACATATATAGCTATAAATCTACTAATCATTGCCATTGAGCTAGTCCCAATTACTGTAGATGGAAAGTGTTATATGTCAAATTTAACAGTAAATAACAATTAACACAAATAAAATGTCTATTTTAGGGTAACACTATGCATAGGGAATAAAACAAAATAAGCATATACAGTTTTTTTTCACAAAGTATAAGCCTAATGATTTAATAAATGTAATAAAAAATGCTAATAATGCATAAAAAACAGCAACTGTGCTTTGGTCAAAAAAGTAGCAAGAATCACATTGATAGCCCAACGCTAAATTAATGAGTGCCAAAATGGTAAATATAGGTGAAAAAAGCAGCAAAAATCACATTGATAGCCCAACGTGAAACTGATACGTGACAAAATGGTTAAACTGGTGTTAGTTCTATAGCCCAAAAATATTGAATGCTAAATTTATTTAAAATAGGTTTCCTCAACTACGTACTTTAACATGTACAGCCCCAACAGAATACATGTTTTGTGTCAAATAGACAAAGTCCAAGAAACATAAGGGGCTCAGTTTTAAATGATAAAATTGTGAAAGTTCTGTATATCAGAATTACATGTCATTTTTAGTTTCTAATCTGGGGCTAAAATACTTAATTCACCCTGGAATGGAGCCTACAATTTTTCTCTAGAGAGTTAAATGAATATAACCATAGAAACAGCTTGTAAACCAACATCATAAAAGAGGATAAAAACCATAAAAAATATTTTCCACTAGTTCTTAGATATACTCCATTAAAACATTGATAAAATGAGGAAAATTTCTCTGCCATCAAGGTCGGATCTGACTGATTACGTCTCTCTTCTGTGTTTGCAATAATTGCTCACTTAGGCCAATTTACATAGAGAACATACTGTAGGAAGTAGAGTATAGATGTGAGTATATTAAGCTCATTCATTCCATTTCTTTGCAATGACCTAGAAAAAGCATTGGCTTTCACCTGTAGCTGATGTCATGGAACATAATTTGCAATGTACGGTGTCAGAGAGATAGGGTCTTTTAAGTGCAGCTTACTAGTATAGATTGGTTTTATTCTAGTCTGCTCTTTTTCACTGAGAAGGGAGAAATGTAATTGAAACAGCCCCTTTTTTTTCCCCAAAAGGGGATAACAGGTGTAAAATTTCCTTCATTGTTCTTTTAACATTTTTAAAACCAACTACATCGTCCAAAACATGAAAAAAAAAATTTTTTAAAAGCAAAATATAAATATTTTAAGGTCTGCAGAGAATTTAAAACCGTATGTGTGTGTTTGTGTATTTTTATTTTAATATTAAATTATTTTATTTTATTTTTTTCATATTATTTTTTATATATATTATATATATAAAAAACCAAAATTATTTTGGGCAGGGGTTTATTTTTAGGGTGGCCCCCAAAGTAGAGACCCCCCCCTTTTTTGGGGGGCTATCGGGTTTAAAATTTTCAGCTTGTTTTGACCATCGTATTGTTGAATTTTTTTTTTAACTTTAACCCAAATTATGATTGTTCAAAAAGGTAAATTTGTTTAAAACTTGAGCACCCATTTAAAAAATTTTTTTTAATAAGACAAGTAGTTTTGACCCAATTTTGCGTTGGCTATCGAGACCCGATCGTAGTCGTTTGTCGGCGCTATCGAAAAGGGTTTTTCCCGATAGTGGGAAATGGTTTATGCGCAAATGAAAATTAAAGTCTTTTGGGGAGAGAAAAAAACACCTTCGATTTTTTTAAAACCCCAAACAAGGCGGGAGAAGTAAAAATTTAAACACCCAACATTTTAAAAATGGAAAAGGTACATCTTGGGCAACCCCCTTTTGGTTAAAAAAAGTCACAAAAAAAAAGTCACAGCCCATTTTATACCCCTGTCTTGTACCAAAGCCTGACCCTTAAAACCTGCTTCCCCCCCAAAAATTAAAAATTCCCAAGAAGGCAGTTTTTGATTTAAAACCATAATGTTATTTTGAACGGGAAACATTAAAATACCCTTTTCCCCTGGAACGCAGCTGAGCCCAAAACCTGCATGACCCCCCACATTTAAAAAAGTCCCAAAAAAAGGAAAGTTTTAAACCCACCATTTTAGTTTAAATGGACATTGACTTACCTGTCCGGGGCCCAACAGCATTGACCCCCCAACAAACCCCCCCCCCCCTGAAAGACCCCCCCCCCCATTTAAAAAGTGCCGGAAAAAGGGCCCCCCCCCTTTAAACCACCTTTTTTAGTTGAACAGGAATTGACTATACCTGTCCGGGGGCCACAGAAATTACCCCCAAAAACCTGCATGACCCCCACATTTAAAAAAAAGTCCCGGGGAAAAAGGAGTCTTTAAAACCATTTTTTATTTTTCACGGGACATTGATAAAACGGGTCAGGGGCCCCACAGCATGACCCCCAAAACCTGCTTTTGACCCCAAACTTTTTAAAAAGTCCCGGAAAAAGGGTCTTTTCAACCCCCAAATTTTATTTTTAAACGGGACTTTGGTTATACCGGGTCTGGGCCACAGCATGGGGCCCCAAAAACCCTGAATTAAAACCCCCCCCTTTTAAAAAAAGTCCCGGAAAAAGGAGTTTTTTAAAAACCCAACCATTTTTATTTTGAACGGGAAATTTTGACTATACCCTGTCCGGGGCCCCACAGCATGAGCCCCAAACTGCAGCCCCCCCAAAATTTAAAAAAAGTCCCGGGAAAAAGGGCCCTTTCCCACCATTTTAGTTGAACTGGACATTGACTTTTCCCATGTCCTGGGCCACAGAAAATGACCCCCAAACCTGCAGGGCCCCCCACATTTAAAAAGTCCGGAAAAAGGAGTCTTTTAAACCCCCTTTTTAGTTGAATGGACTTTGGACTATACCTTTTTCCTGTCCCCACGCATGACCCCCAAAAAACCTGCTTGACCCCCACATTTTAAAAAAAAAAAAAAAAAAATGCCGGAAAAAAGGAGCTTTAAAACCCCCAATTTTATTTGGGAACTGGCCCTTTTGACAATACCTTTTCCTGGGCCAAGGCATGAGCCCCAAACCTGCATGACCCCCACATTTAAAAAGTCCCGGGAAAAAAAGGGGAGTTTTTCAAAAAACCTTTTTGTTGAATGGACTTTTGACTTTTACCTGTTGGGCCAAAACCCCTTAAACCCCCAAACCTGCATGCCCCCCACATTTAAAAAGGGGCCGGAAAAAGGGAGTTTTTCAACCCCCCCATTTTAGTTTTCACTGGACTTTTGGCCTTTTTTACCTGTCCGGGGCCCAAACGCATGAGCCCAAACCTCCCTTTGACCCCCCCCTTTTAAAAAGTGGGGAAAAAAGGAGTTTTTTCAACCACCATTTTAGTTGAACCGGCTTTGGGACCTATACCTGTCCGGGGCCCAACAGCATGAGCCCCAAACCTGCATAAACCCCCACATTTAAAAAGTGGCCGGGAAAAAAGGGTTTTTCTTTCAACCACCATTTTATTTTCCTGGACATTGCCCCTATACCTGTCCTGGGACCACAGCATAGCCCCAAACCCTTGCATGACCCCCACATTTAAATAGTGGGGAAAAAGGGGGGTTTTCTTTAAACCCCACCCATTTTTTTTCCACTTGGACTTTTGGCTTAATTCCTGCCCTGGGCCACAGCAGGGAACCCCCCAAAACCTGCGGGCCCCCCAAATTTTAAAAAAGTCCCGGAAAAAGGATTTCTTTAAACCCACCATTTTGTTGAACTGGACTTTGGCCCTAAACCCTGCCCTGGGCCACAGCATAAACCCCCAAAACCTGCAATGAACCCCCCACATTTAAAAAGTCCCGGGAAAAAAAGGGGGTCTTTCAACCCCTTTTTGGGTTTTCACGGAAATTGATTTTCCCCTGTCCGGGGCCCCACAGCTGACCCCCCAAAAACCTGCATAAACCCCCATTTTTAAAAAAGTCCCGGAAAAATTTGGGAGTCTTTCAAACCACCATTTTAGTTGAACTGGACTTTGGGGACTATCCCTGCCCGGGGGCCCAGCAAGACCCCCAAAACCCCCATGCCCCACATTAAAAAATTTCCCGGAAAAAGTGTTTTTTTTAAACCAAACCTTTTTTGTTAAAATTGGACATTGACTAAAACCTGTCCGGGGGCCCCCAGATGCCCCGGGGCCCGGGGGTTTACGGTGGGTGGGGTGAAAGCCCCAAGGGGTGGCGTCCGTCATCTTTTAAACCCAAGAAGGAAAAAAATTGCCCTTTGATGACGCGCAAACGAAAAAGCGGGGCTAAAAGCGAGTGCGGAAGCGGAAGTGTGAGAACTCCAACCCTTTCCCTTTATGTACACAGTAAAACCCTGGGTTTGCCCCTTCCCCCTTCCCGTATGAGTGTGGAAAATTGAGTTTTAAATTTGGAAATACTGGGGGTTTTAAACGCCCCTTTTTACACCCAAGGTCCCCTTTATCTTGGCTTTCCCTTTTTTTTTTTTTTAAATTTTCCACGTGGGGAAGGGAAAAGGTCTCGGAAACTTTGTTTTTTCTGCCCGTGCCCCCTTTATCCAGGGCCTCTGAAAAACCCAAAATTTTGGGTCAATTTTTCCTGTACCTCCCTTGTACAATTCAGGGGAAATTTTTTTTAACAGTATTTTGTACATCCCAATTTTTTTTGGTACTTTAATTCTGGGAAAAAACTTTTTTTAAAATAGGATGCAATCCCCCCAATGTTTTTTTGGTTTCTTTTTTTTTTCATTGTATTAAAGGGGGGTTGTTAAAAAACAGGGTTTGGAAAAGCTATGTTAAAGTCTTGAAAAAACAAGTTCATTTTGCAATATGTGCCCTTTTAACAGGGGCCCTTTCCTTTTCCCTGTTTCTGACAGCCCCCATCACCCTTGAGCCACTCTTGACAATTGTAAAGAAAAAAATGTCTGTTAGAAACAATTTTTTTTTAGAAAGGGAACCGGGTTATAAAAGCTAAATGTCACAGCAAAATGCCCCCAAAAATTTAAATGCTTTGCCCCTTGACCCCTTTTGGGTAAAATTTGAAAAACCCAAATTTTCTTTTTAAAAAACAACCATTTTTTTATAATAGGCCCCTGAAAGTATTGTGCATTTCAAAAGGCAGCTTGACCCAAAAAATTTTAAAAAAGGGGGCCTCTAAGCCATTGTTAAAAAAAAATTGTGGGGGAGGGGGGGGGGGATAATGCCCCCTTAGAACCCAAATTTTCTGTTTAAAAAGGAAACCATGATTTTTGTGTTATCACAGTCCCCATGCCCCAAAAAAAAATTAAAAATTTATGACTTCTCACCCCAACTATTAAAAATTTGGGGGAGAAATGCCATTTTGGGAAACCCAAATTTCTTTTCCCCAAAAGGACCATAATTATAGCTGTATCTCACCAAGCCAACATGACCCCAAAAAAATTATAAATATAAACTTTCACCCAAATTTTTTAAAAATTTTGTGAGGGAGAAATCCCACTTAAAAAGTCACTTTCTTTTCAAAGGAAACCAGGGTTTAATTGCTGTATTCACCAACATGCCCCCAAAACCATTGACAATGCGAAAAACTTTTTAAAAGATAAAGTGAGTAAAGGGAAATTAGGGTGTTGTAATAAAACCCTTTGGGCTGTCTTTTTCAGTCTCCTCACAGAAAAAACCGGGAAAAATGAATTTGTTGGGGGAAAAAGAAAAATAAAATTGCAGTAAGAAAATTATCTTTTTAAAAAAAAAAGTTTTCAAAGGGGACCATTTTGTTTTGAAAAGGAATGTAAAAGTAGATTTGGCAATTTAATCGGGGGACCTCGGAAATTTTGGGGCCAAATCATCGGGAGACCCCATGCCTGATTTTTCTTGATGAAAGTAAAACGACCCAAACTTATCTGTGGAAAGCCGGGGGTTTTTTGCCCTGTATTTGACTCCTCCAGCTGTGCTGAAGGCCCGCTAGATATGACGTTTGTGTGGGAGGCAAAACTTTTATGGCGTGACGACCCAGTCGGGCCATTCGCCCAAATTTTGGATCCCCAAAAGGGTCTTTTTGGGTCCGGAAAAAATGCAAAAACATGGGTGTTAAAGACGCGGGATAGCCCGCGGCACCTTGATCTTAAGTGATTCTGTGTGTTTGGATGTGTGCCCTGCATTGCATGCTTTCGGTGGGGTTGGTAAAAAAAGATTCCCAAAGGAGGTCACCCATTAGGCTTCTTCCCCTTCCCTGCTGCTCCCGCTACGCCTATTTGGCACTCTACTGCTGTCACGTCGCTGAGGGTTATTCCACCATGCCCATTTGGGGAACGTAAAGCAGACGCAAAAGATTTTCCCCAAATTTTGATCAATAAAAAAAGGGGGCCCCAAATTTCCTGCTTTTTTACTCCCCTATTTGGGTGGGGGGAAGGGAAAGTCCCTGTTTTTTTTTTTTTTAAACCGGGGATCCAGGAGGGGGGCCCCCATTTAACTGTTTTTCATTTTAAATGGCCTTAATGCGGGATCTGTTGGAGGAAATGGAGCATCCAAGCACTCATGTGAGAGATGGGGCCCTTTATTTTCCCCCGCCTCTGGGTGAGGGGCATAGCAAACTGATCTTCCTGATCTTTCTCCTCCGCCTAAAATTCCCCGCCAAAAACCCCCTTTCCAAGGCAGGGGGCGTCGGAAACTCGGTGTTAAAGGGAAAACCCTCCTCCTCCTTTCCCCCCTCCTCCCCCCTCCCCTGCCCCCGGGACAGCCTTTCAAAACAGCCCTTTACTTGGGCCTTTAGTTTATTTCAACCCCCGAAGGAGTGCGCCCCCTTTTCTTTGTTTTTGGCCCCAAAAACCCCTTTCCTAATGGGAAAAACGATGAAATTTTGAAAAAATTTTCGGGCCCGTGTGGATTTACGGAGAAAAAAAGGCTCCCCCTTTTTTTCCCCCGTTTTGTGTTTTCCCTTCCTCCTCCGCGCTGGGGGGACCTGTTGTTTCCGAGTGTCCAAAAGATCGTTCCAGAATAAATCACCCAAAAATGCTCATTTCTGACAAGGGGGATTGTCCGCAATGACCATTTTGGGGGGCTTCTTCAAAAATGGCAAAGGGGTGGTGCCCGGCTTTTTCACCTGCCTCCCTCTGGTGGGTTTAACACCCCGAGGTCCGTTTCCGCTGCTTGTCAGGCCCTGTGTTTACTTTTGTACTGCTTTAAAGGCCCTTGCGCTGCTTTTTTACAATCGTGGAGATGTGGAGGGTGGGGGAAATTTCCCGCGTGTTGCACGTCAACAAAAGAGGCGGTTTACGGGGGGGGCCCCAAACTGACGCTTTGGGCGCAGCCCCGGCGGGAAAAAGCGGAAGTGCGAAAAAACAGAACCCCGGGGCCTTCTCAGCCAGGGAGTCCAGACCCCCGGGAGTTTTTTTTTAGAAAAAATTTCTGGGAACCACAAAAAGGTTTTCCCATTTTTTAATGTGGCCCCAGGCAAGGGGGTGTGCTCCCGCCCTACCCATCTTAAGGGGGGCCAAACAGGGGGTTTTTCCCGCCGTTATTTTGCCCAAAAACCCCCTTGCCTGGGGACAAGGGGTTTTTGTCAACCCCGCCCGCGGTCGGTCTCGTTTCTTAGGAAACCCCTCCACAAACTCCTGACCTGTGTGTTTGGCGGTCTCCGGCAGATTAATTTTTAAACTCGGGTTGGGTGTCTTGAGCCGTGAAAGGCCCCCAAGGGGGACCTTGGGGGAAAGAGGGCCCCCCACCATCCTTTGGTTTTGGGGAAAAAGCCCCTGCGCCGAGCCTGAGAGCCCCCCGTCCACCCCCGAGACATCAAAACCCCGCTCACCCCCGTTTAGCTGTCACAAAAGATATAGCGGCCTTGGCCGTGCTTTACTTGGGCCCCTGTGTCGGTGGTGAGATGGGGCTTTTTTCCGGGACACAGATGCAGGGGCAAAGCGCTTGAAATTTTAGATGACACGTGGTGGCCAGGGCAGGGGCGGCTTTTCTGGGGAAAAATGACTGCTCGGCATCTGGGGGATTGGGGCAAGCGAGGGCCCTGAAGTGGCGGAACCCAAAAAGTGTCCAAACCCGACGGAAAAGGGAACATTTCCAAGGCCAAAAAAACCTGGCAAATTGGGCCGGGCATTTTAGGTTTTGGCTTTGGGGGTGGTTTGGGTTTAAAAAATGTTTTTTGCTCCCAAAACCCCGGGAAGAAAAGAAGGCCCGGCTTTCCTTTTGACTGGGCCCCTGTACGGCGTGCGGTCGTCAAAAATGGCGGGGAAAGGAAAAAGGGGGAGGGATGGGTTTTTTGGGTGGGTCTTGGTGGTAACGGGCGGGCCCGGGGGAGGTGAAGCGGGGCCCCGATCCCCGATCCCTTTACTTTTGAGAGACAAGGGCAGCTGAGGGAAAGCTTGGTGGTGGCGGAGGAAAGGGGGGAGGCGGAGACAAAAGGGTGTGACAGTGGTTGGGGCCCGGGGGTCGGTTGGCCTTTTTTTGGCCCAAATTTTTCCCTCCATTTTTAACTCATGCATTTGCTTTCATTTTGGGGCTAGACATGTTTTGGTTGGGGGTTTTTAACCCCTTTTTAAAGGGGTTTTTTCCTCTTACCCTTATGGGGTTTACGGCAAAGGCGGCCCTATTTAAACGCTGGGGGGGAATCAGAGGTTGCTCAAAAGAAGGCCCCCGGGTTTTAGAGGTTCCTTTGGGCCTTTTTGACCGGCGGTTAAACGAGGAGCGGGGTTTGCGTTTAACGTGGCTGGGGGGTTTCCCTTTTCAGGGGGGAAAAATTTATTTTTTGCACCCCCCCTTTCCCTTTTTTTGGCGGGACCCCATATTACCCCTTTTTCCTTTGTTTTTTCCTTTCCCCGTTTCCCCTGATGAAGCGCTGCAAAAAAATTTTGTGGGGGAAAAGGCCGGGATGGATCCCCCAATGTTTGTTCCCTTTCTTCAAAACCATTCCCTTTAAACCAGGTGAAATTGGGCGTCCTTTACTTTTGGGTATCCAAAAAGCTTTTGGGGGTTTTAAGCAAGGGGCACTTTCAAGGCGGTTTGGCCCACCGGGCCCCCGGGGTTTTTGCCGATTGGGAACCCGGCTTCCTTTCCCCCCTTTTTGATGGCAAACAGTTTAAAAAGGGGGTCAGAGCAGAGAAAATCATCCCTTTTTGGCCCCCCTTGATTTTTTAAAATTTCCTTTTTTTGACCCCAACCCGCATTTTGTCCTCAATGAGGGGCTTAAAAAAATGGATTATCCAGTGGTGGGTTTCCGAGTTGACATTTGGGCTGCTTCATGTTTGGGCAGATGTGATGATGCTGATGAGACCCTTTTTGGCCCTGCTGCGCAGGTCGAGGAGGTAAAGGGTGCTTTGGGTGCAGGTTGCATTAACAAACTGAAGGGCAGATTTTGGCGACGATGTTCGTTTACTTTGATTCACAAAGGGCCCCCGGACCCGAGAAGGGACCGGGGCCCCCCCCTAAAGCAAAAGACGAAAACCCCCTGGCAAAGCGTGTTGTCGCCCGCACTGGAAGGAGCACCTTCTCTCCGGGAACCTTTTTTTACCCCTTTCCCTTTTGCTACCCCCCATTTTTTTTGCTGTTAACCACACCCGAATTTTCCGCTCCCTTTTTCAAAAATATAAAAAATTTTTAGAAGGTAAAGGGAAAAGTTTTGGAAAGTCTCTTATTAAAAGACGGGCAAATCACAGCTTAAATTTCTCAAAAACCCCTCTAATTCCAAAACCAAAAATTGTTGGATTTAAAATTTAAACCTTGCAAGGGTGTCTTAAACAACAAATTTTTGGGACTTTGGGGGAAAAAGTCCCAAAAAAAAACACCGTATCTGTTATTTTTTTTGAAATTAAAACAAAACCCGTATTTTTTTCACCTTTCCCAAATTTACCTGTGGAAATTAAAAATTTGAATTGCCCTTTTTTTAAAGGGTTTACGTAGATGCACCGTCAATGGGAACAGTCTTGCCCCCCAAAAGGGGGGAAAATAAAAAAACACGGGAACTGTTAGGGTTTTTAATTTTTAATAAAACTGTATTTTTTGGCCCCCTTTCAATTTTACCCTTGGTTTTAATTTAGAAATTTTTCTGTTTAAAAGTTTAAGTAAAAATGCTGCGGGCAAAAGAACAGGTTTGCCCGGGTAGCCAAAAATTTCAAAAAAAAACCCCCGTTTTAAAGGTTATGTTTTGGAAAAATTTTTTTTTTTAAAAAAACCCGTTAAAATTTTTGCCCTTTCCAATTTAAACCCGGTTTGGGGAAATATAGAATTGCCCGGTTTTTTAAGAAAATTTTCGTAGATGCTGCGTCAATAAAAGTGCTGGGTTTCGGGATTAAAATTTAAAAAAAAATTCAACTGTTATGTTTTGATATTTAATTAAAACCCGTAAATTTTTTGCCCTTTTCCTAAATTTAAAACCTTTTTTTGTGAATTAAGAATTGTGTTTTTAAATTTTAGTTTGTTTCTGCGTCAATGAACAAGTGCCTTGGGGTGCGCAAAAAATCCCAAAAAACCAAAATAAAATGTTTTGTTTTGATATTTTTAAAACTTTTATTTTTTGGGACCCTTTCAAAATTCACCCCTTTTGGTTTAAATTTAGAATTTCTGTTTTAAAATTTAACCCTGTGCCTTTCGTTTTTTAAAAAAAACAGTGGGGTCAAAATTGGGGTCAAAAGTTTAAAAAAAAAAAGTAAACCCGTTATGTTTTTTATTTTAATAAAACCGGGATTTTTTTGGCCCCCATTTTCAATTCACCTTTTTGGTGAATATTTAGAAATTGGGTGGGGTTTTAAAGAATTTTTAAAATTAGATTGCTGCGTTTTAATGAAAAGTGCTGGGTGCGCAAAAAATCAAAAAAAACACGGGAAATGTTATTTTTTTATTTTAATAAAAATGTATTTTTTTGCACCTTTCAATTCACCCCGTGGTTTTAAAATAGAATTGCCCGTTTTTTAAAAATTTAAGTAAAATTGTTCGTCAATGAAAAAAGTGCTGGGGGCGCCAAAAAAGTCAAAAAACACGGTAAAAATGTTAAAGGTTTTTTTAAATTTAATAAACTGGTTTTTTTTTTGGGAACCTTTTCAATTTTACCTTTTTGGGGGAAATAAAAGAATTTTTGGGGTTTTTTTTAAGGAATTTTCGTAAGATGCTGCGGCAATTTAACAAATGCTGGGTTGGGGCAAAAAGTTAAAAAATAAAAAGGAAAAATAAAAATGTGTGTTTTTCGTACGGGAAATTACACGGTATTTTTGGCAAACAAATTTAAACCTGTGCTGGGCTTTTCAAGGAAATTTCTGGGGTTTTTTTAATTTAAAAAGGGGAAAGGGGGATAAATTTTTTCAACAAGTCACAGGTTTTAAAGGGAAAAAATTGAACCTTTTATCTGAAAATTTTAAATATAAATTTATTTAATTTAAAAAAGGGAGGGGGTTTTTCAAACCTAACAAAAAAAGACCTTTCAGGTTTTACTAGAAATTATGGGGTTTTTCCCAAAAAAATTTAAAAATTAAGGGGTGCCCCCATTCAAAGGGAAAAAATTTTTTTCCCAAAAGTTAAAATTTTTTTTAATAAAAAAAAGATTTTTTCCCCCAAAAATGTCAAAACTAGGCTTTGGTGAACTTTTTCCCGGGGTTTTTTTTATAGATTTGAGCTTTTTTGTGTTTCGCCCCCCGGGGGCCCCCCCCCCCCACCCCCCTCCCGCCGTGAATTCACCAAATGGTGTTTCTGCCTTTTTAAAATTTTTCTAGCTAAACCTACTTAAAAAAAGGTTTTTTCCAAATTCCCCATTTCTAAAATAAATTTGGGAAGGGGTCACAGTAATTTTTGTAGGGGGTTTTCCCCCTTTTTTTTGCACCGAAATGGGCCTTAAAATTTTCCGACCCTTTTTTAAAGGGGGGCCCCCGTTTTGGGACAGGAGGGAACCCCCCAGGTTTTCCTTTATTTTTCCCCATGGGGACGCTTTTAGAGAAAACTTTTGGGCCCGAAACCCGGAAACGTTTTTCTATGGGAAAACGGAGGTCATTTTGATTTTTTTCCAAGCCAATGAAACCAAAAAATCCCAGTAAAAAAACCGGGCGCCCCCACACATCTCCCCCCTGCTCCCCATTATGTAATTTTGATTTGTGGCCGCCAAAATTTAACAGGAAAAAGGGCCCAAAAAAAGGGGCCCATCTTTTAAAAAGTTTATGCTCCCGATTTTTTTTAAACCTTTTTTATCGCAAAGATTGGTAAAAAAATTTCTTTTTTCACCATTAAAAACCCCTGCCGATTTTTAATTTGTCCCATTTAAAAATTCCCCTAACACCTAAAGGAAAAAAAGGGAAAAAAAATCTGAAAAAAAAAACATACCCTGAATAGATTGTTTTTTCAGGAAGCCCCCCTTTTTTTTTTCTTCCCTTTTTTTTCCATCCTTTAGTCCGGGTTTTAAACCCCAGTGATTACCCACCCCCTTTCCCCGATATAAATAAACAAACTTCATGAAAGGCAATTTTCTTTAAAGATGAAAAAGGGCCCAAAAACGATGATAAAATGATCATTTTTTCATTATTTCCCGGGAAAAACGAAATTTTTATATTTTTTCAAAAGAATAGAAAAGTAAATTTTTATATTAATTTTATTGCATTTAAAGGTGATTACACAGGGAAATTTTATTAAAATTTAAATATATTTCTTCCCCTTGTCTCATATAAAAAAAAGAATCTATTGAACAACCCCTTTTTTCCCTAGACAGAAAAATTTTCTATTATTTTATCTATCTTTTCTTTTATATCTATCTATCTAATTTTATCTCTCCCCATCTTATATAAAAAAGGGTGTTCAAATTTTGACTAAGCCCAGAATTAGGTAGAAGAGAAAAAAAAGAAGAAAGAAAAAAAGAAAAAAAGATAAAAAAATAAAGAAAGAAAAGGGAAAAAAATAAAGAAAAGAAAGGGTAGAAAATAAAAATAGATTTTGGTAGATAGAGTTTTCCGGGAGGAGTATTTTTGGTTTTTGGGAATGAGATTTTTGGGGGGTGTCAAAGTCTCATTTGGGGAAAGCCCCCCAAATTTTTTCTAATTTTTCTATTTGGATACCTTTTCTAAAACTTTCTATCCTTTTTTCTAAATTTTTTTATCTTTCTCTTTTAAAAACTTCCAAAATTTTTAAAAGGGTGTTTAATAGGAAATAAGGCCCCGGGGCTTTTAGGGTAGATTTTAGAAAGAAAAGAAAAAGAAAGAAAGAAAGAGATAGAAAGATTGATAGATAGATTAAAATTGGGGTTGGATAGGAATTTTGATAATTTTGAATTTGGATAAATGTTACGGCAAAGGGTAAATTTGGGGTTTTGGGGAATGCAGTTTTTTTGGGTGCCAATGTTTTTTCAATTTGGGAAAGTTTCCCCCCAAAAAAAGGTTCCCATTCCCAATTTTTTAAAACCCATCATTTTTCTAATCCTTTATATAAAAAGGGTGTTCAATTACCCCCCCCCCTAAGCTGTTTGTACTTTGGAGTGTAAATTTACTTCCCCTTTTTTTTGTAAAAATTTTTATAGTATTAAAAGTTTGTTTTATAGTTAGTCCCCGTGAATTTTTAATAAATAAGCCCCGACTATAGGGGGAGAAAGAGAAAAAAAGATAAAGTTAGATAGGTTTGTAGTTTGATTAATAGATAGTTTGATAGATGTTACGGGAAGGGGGTATTTGGATTTTTTAATGCAAAATTTTGGGGGGGTACCATGTCTCATTTGCAAAAAACCCCCCCAAAATACGGCTATGGGGGAAGTGGGATCCTCTGGGGCCCCCTGCAAAATGGTGGTATAAGCCACACCAGGGAGCGGAATTTAAGAAGGTCCAGGTGTTCACCCGAGCCCGCCTCAAGGCAAGTAGGGCTTGGTGCGGCAGGAGTCATATCAAGTCACTACCCCTGATGCGACTTGCTTGTGAAGTGTATCGAGGTAGAGAATTGTTCAGGGGGCCCAATTTATCAGGCAAGAAGGTCAGGGAAAAGGCGGGCAAAAAGGGGTTTTGGGGGGTTGAGGGACCGAGGAACTTTTTACAGTACACAGTTTTAAGGGAACGGAAAACTCTGGAAAAACTTTCTCAGTAGGCCCGAGGCACTAAAAGGGTTTCCAGTTTGGAAAACTAAAGGGGGCATCCCGGGGTTTTTTGGGTCAGCACCTGGCAAAATAAACCCAAATAAACGGCGCACTTTGGCCCTTTTAATAAATTTCAGGGGAGCCAGCGTGATTTCACACCACATGAACGAGGAAATAAGGAGGGGGCAGGACCATGGCTAGCTAAGTTGGGCCCTTTTTTTCTTGGTGAGTTCCCCACCGAATGGGGCCACCCAAAGGGAGAGAAAAAAGTTTGGGATTAAACTGGCCCGGTTAAAGTTTTTTTGGTTTGGCGAAAAACCCAGAAAATGCTGTATGGGGGGTCTTTGAAACAAACAGGCCGGTTTGGCCCACTGGGTTTAAATTTTTTCGGAAGACCTTTTGGGTTTTGGTTTTATGGAAAGCACTTTTCCCAACCTTTTTCCCCTATGAGGGATTTACTGCCTAGGGCGTCCCCCAAAAACAATTTTTACGCCCAATTTTGGGTTTTTTGGATTGGGAATTGGGGTTTTTTAGGGAAAAAAAAACCCAGTTTAAACAAAAAACACAGGGTATATGGAGGTGCCTTTTTATTGTCATTTATGAAATTCTGGAAGGGCCCCAGGGGGGGGTTGCAAAAAGGGGCCGGAAAGGGGATCCAAACAGGTACTCAAAGTTCCCAAATTTAAAAAGGTTTTTGAAGGTCAATCTTCCCTTTAATTTACCCTCACAGATCCCAAATGAGATTGTAGGGCCCCCCGCAAATCCAAATTTTGAAAAAATCTTGGCTCCATGGGGAAACCCCTCAAAATGTTTTTTAAAAAATTAAAGGTAAAAAATAATGGTTTTTCATGGTTATCTAGTTGGGCCGCAATTTGTTTTATACAAAGGGACATTTGTGAAAAATTTTTTTTTTCTCTTTTGTAAAAAAAAACCCGGCCTTTCCCGGTTTTGAGGAGGGCCCCCGTTTTAAAAAAATCAACCCCTTTTGGCCGACAAAGACCTGGTCTCCTTTTAAAAGGGTAGCTGGTAGACCCCCCCCCTGGCCCCAAAGGGGGGGAAAAGTACCCCGGCAGCAAAGGGGGTTTTTAGGGGCAGTCATAGGGGGTGGGTGGGGGGTGGAAAAAGGGGCTCAGGGGTGTTAAATCCAAGGAAAAAAAAATTTAGAAAGTCCTAAAATTTTTAGCCCCCCAGACAAAGGGAGAGGTTTGGGGGGGTATTCCCCTGGGGAAGTGGGGTTCCCCCCGATTTTAAATGTTTTTTGGGGGTCCTTCAAGGAAAAGCGGGATTTGGGGGGGCATGACCCCAGGTGTGACTTTTTCCTCTTCCAAAATAAGCATTAGGGGAAAAAAGGGCTTTGGGGGTAGCCCTGGAAGGGCCCAAAAGGATTGCCAAAGGGAAAAACGAGGCCAAAAAAATAGAATGGGGAAACCCTTTTCTTGTGTAGCGCCCCCATAATGAAGGGATTCAGGTTCAATACAAAAATGAATTTGAAACATCAGTTTGTTCCCCCGCTGGGAAAAGGAGACCCCCGAGGTCTATCCAAAGGGAGACAAACCCGGGGTGATTTTAAACTAAAGAAAGTATGGGGCCGCAAAAACCCAAATAGGGCCAAAAAAATAAACCCAATTTTAAATTAAAAAATGTATAAAAAACATGCAGAAACAAGCCCCAAAAAAAAAAAAAAGGGGTATTTGGGAGCTTTCGCCGTTTTTTAGGGCCCTCAGCCCTTTTGCTATGACTTTAAGGGGTTTATGCCCTTTAAACGCGTTAAAACTTTCCTTTTAAACCCTTTTTTTTTTTTTTTGCTTGTTGCCCGCTTGTTTTTTTTTTCATGTTTAATAAAACTTGGTGATTTTATTGGGGCCCATTTCGGAGTGCTGGACCAATTTCCCTTTTTTTTAGTTTTCCCCCTTTTTCTTCTCCATGGGGGAGGGTCCCTGCTTTTTGGTGTTGGGGGCGGTTAGCTTTATTTTCTTGAAAATTTACCCCGGGGATGATACTTAGGTTTACGAGGGGAAACATTTTTGAAAATTTTTGGTGATCCCTTTTTCCAGAAAAGCGGGGGCCTGAAATTTTTAAAATCCCGAAACCCTTTTCAAGGTTTTGCAAAAAGGGATTTGTAAGACGTGGAAAAGGGGTGATTCAACCTAGGGCGCCTCTCCCCCGTAACAATTTGGTGGGTTGTGGGAATTTTTTCAGACGTTGCGGGCAGTCTCTGGGGTAGTGCTCAGGGGGGTAGCACAAATAGAGGCACTGATTTCCTCTGTAAACGGGGGACTTTTTCCTAACTGGAAGGGTTTTAAGAGTAGTGGTGAAAAGGCCCTTTGGATTACCAAAGTGGACGGGGAGATTTTCCCTGACTGGCCTGGTTTGTGTTCGTGACGGAGCTCTTCCTTGTCTTTCAGAAAAAACGAACGTCAATGCCCGGGTGACCCAAAAGGGTTTTTAAAAGGTCACTCAAGGAAGAGGAGGTCCCGTGCTGCCAAACAAAATTTTTTTCCTTTTCTGTGGAAAAGACCCTTTTTTTTTAACACGGCACTTTTTGGCTGTGTTGTTCCCAAAACAAATTAAAAGAGGCCAGGATGGGGAATTTTTTATGGCATTTGTTTTCTGCCCCGAGGTGTCCCCTTGAGTGGGTTTTAAAAAGGAGGGTTTGGGTGAGGAGACAGGGCCTGGTTCCTTTAAAAATCTTTGGAATTCACCCCCGAAATGTAGGGAGATTAGCCATGACAGGATAATTTTTGTCCCAGAGAGGCGTAGCCCCCGCAAAGGAAAGGGCCCAGAAAGGAAGGAAATTTTAACACGAAAGGCCCCCTTTTGAATTTTTCGGTTAGGGAACTGAATGGCCATCAGTTCCACATGTAGGGAGTACTGGGTAATAAAGCCCCTGCATCAAACTTCGCTGGCATAGACAAACGTAGCTTAGGGCCGATGGACACCGCAGGAGCTGATGACGTAGTGCGAGCCACAGGAAATGGCTTATGCTGCTGAGTGGTGATGAGCTGCCTCATTATAGCGGTCAGCTGGTTGAGCTGCTGTACTTGTTGCGCAATCTGCTACGGCTGCTGGGCCTCAATGGTGGTGAGGTCAGCGACACGAATTGATATACTCATAAAACTGTCCTAGTTCAGTTTTAGATCCTGTCCAGAATAAGCAAACATCATCCATATGGTGCACCCATAATTTGACTCTATGTGAATAGATAGAATTAGGGATATATTTTGTCTCAAAAAATGTCAAATATATTTTCTACACCTGGAGTCACAGAGGACCCCATCGATGTCCATTGTAGCTGCAGGTAGTAATCATCCTCAAATCTAAAATAATTTTTCAACAGCACTAGATCTAAAAGAGTCATAAGAAACACAATTTGTATATTGGATATACACTCACCGGCCACTTTATTAGGTACACCTGTCCAACTGCTCGTTAACACTTAATTTCTAATCAGCCAATCACATGGCGGCAACTCAGTGCATTTAGGCATGTAGACATGGTCAAGACAATCTCCTGCAGTTCAAACCGAGCATCAGTATGGGGAAGAAAGGTGATTTGAGTGCCTTTGAACGTGGCATGGTTGTTGGTGCCAGAAGGGCTTGTCTGAGTATTTCAGAAACTGCTGATCTCCTGGGATTTTCACGCACAACCATCTCTAGGGTTTACAAAGAATGGTCCGAAAAAGAAAAAACATCCAGTGAGCGGCAGTCCTGTGGCGGAAATGCCTTGTTGATGCCAGAGGTCAAAGGAGAATGGGCAGACTGGTTCGAGCTGATAGAAAGGCAAACAGTGACTCAAATAGCCACCCGTTACAACCAAGGTAGGCAGAAGAGCATCTCTGAACGCACAGTACGGCGAACTTTGAGGCAGATGGCTACAGCAGCAGAAGACCACACCGGGTGCCACTCCTTTCAGCTAAGAACAGGAAACTGAGGCTCCAATTTGCCAAGCTCATCGAAATTGGACAGTAGAAGATTGGAAAAACGTTGCCTGGTCTGATGAGTCCTCGATTTCTGCTGCGACATTCGGATGGTAGGGTCAGAATTTGGCGTCAACAACATGAAAGCATGGATCCATCCTGCCTCGTATCAACGGTTCAGGCTGGTGGTGGTGGTGTCATGGTGTGGGGAATATTTTCTTGGCACTCTTTGGGCCCCTTGGTACCAATTGAGCATCGTTGCAACGCCACAGCCTACCTGAGTATTGTTGCTGACCATGTCCATCCCTTTATGACCACAATGTACCCAACATCTGATGGCTACTTTCAGCAGGATAAAGCGCCATGTCATAAAGCTGGAATCATCTCAGACTGGTTTCTTGAACATGACAATGAGTTCACTGTACTCAAATGGCCTCCACAGTCACCAGATCTCAATCCAATAGAGCATCTTTGGGATGTGGTGGAACGGGAGATTCGCATCATGGATGTGCAGCCGACAAATCTGCGGCAACTGTGTGATGCCATCATGTCAATATGGACCAAAATCTCTGAGGAATGCTTCCAGCACCTTGTTGAATCTATGCCACGAAGAATTGATTCAGTTCTGAAGGCAAAAGGGGGTCCAACCCGTTACTAGCATGGTGTACCTAATAAAGTGGCCGGTGAGTGTAAAATGATCTTTAGATAATGCTTCCCTTACAGTTTGACATCCTTGATGGTAAGGAATAAGGGATTTTACGTCCAATGGTCACAAAAATGTCACATCAGTATTATCTACATCATTTATACATTCTAAAAATTGTGTAGTATCTCTTAAACATGTATATTCCTTTTTTACTATTATCTGTAAATAATTGTCAATGTAAATGGCTAAAGGCTATGTTCACACGGCTTATTTGCGGGGCGTAATTACGCCCCGCAATTACGCCGTGTGGATGGGGGCGGGAGCGGGAGCGGGGGGCCAGCACCTCGGCGGCCCATAGACTTTCATTACCAGCGGCTCGTATACGCCGCTGGTAATTCACATGTCAGTTATCTCCCGGCGCGGAGTATTAGCAGGAAGAGGAGACTTAATACATAGTTCCCTATGAGAACTGTGGATTACCGTAATGACTGGGACGTATTCCAGACGTAATTCGCGCACTACGGCACAAAATTACGGACTGAAATACGTCCCATTTTAAGCCGTGTGAACATAGCCTAAGGGTTCAGCAGAAACCCTATGCCTGATACAATAGGTCTATGTGGCAGTGGTTGTAAACCCTTATGTGTCTTTGAAATAAAATATATAATTGGCGTACGAGGATGTTCAACGGTTAACGATTCTTTAGTTGTCAAATCTATGATCCCTGATTGAAATGCTTCTTCTAATGTCATATCAACAATGTAGTTATATTCGAGGAAGTCCATGCCCGTGATAGCCATCAATACAAATCCAGATTGCTGCAACAAGAGGCTTTCTGGATTTATAAGTTGGAAACACTTGCACCTAAAGGTCTCAATGAGGCTTTTAATCTTCGTTGTTTTCTATAAAGCATTATTTTTAAAGAAACTATAAGACGCACTTTTGTAAGTAAATGACTACTACATCTGTTGCGCATGCTTCAGAAAGGAATTCATTCCGCAACGTCGCGGCTGCCGGCTGGCAGCAATAGCTATGTGCTCGTCATCTATCAGCTCTGACACGGTCTTGCAATATGTTATATTGAAGTTGTAACAAAATTCTACAAAAGATAAGTGCTGACATACTTTATACTACTGGTTGCTAATTATAATAATGTGTTCCATGGTCTGAAATGTATTACTAAACATAATTTTATTGCAAAAAGAAGTTGTTATGGCCTTTGTGAATAGAAGCATACATA